>JAVXUM010000030.1:3676964-3688837 GCA_035590655.1 Pouteria glomerata
GGCCGAGTACCTCGCCTTGGGGTGCTCCGGCACTATTTGTTGCCAAGAAAGACGGGACGCTATGGATGTGCATAGACTATCGGAAGCTTAACCGGGTAACAATTAAGAACAAATACCCACTACCGAGGATTGATGATCTATTTGACCAGTTGAAGGGATCTGTAGTGTTTTCCAAGATTGATATTCAGTCCAGGTATCACCAGTTGCGCATCCGAGAAGAAGATATTCCCAAGACAGCATTCCGAACTTGGTATGGCCACTACGAGTTCCTGGTAATGCCTTTTGGGTTGACAAACGCTCTAGCGGTCTTTATGGATTTGATGAACAGGGTCTTCCAGGAGTTTCTAGACTTCGTGGTGGTGTTTATAGACGATGTGCTGGTTTACTCCAAGTCTGAAGAGGAACATGAACAACACCTACGACTAGTACTCCAGCAACTAAAAGACCACCAACTATATGCCAAGCTAAGCAAATGCGACTTCTGGTTGAAAGAAGTCAAGGTTTTAGGGCATGTGGTATCACTGGAGGGAGTGGCAGTAGATCCCTCCAAGATTGAAGCTGTGATGGAGTGGTCTTAGCCAAGAACTATATTTGAAATACGAAGTTTCCTTGGGTTGGCTGCGTACTACCGTAGGTTTGTTTTAGACTTCTCATAGCTAACAGCTCCGTTAACTAAATTGATGAGGAAAAGGGTAAAGTTTGAACGGAGTGACTCCTGTGAGCGGGCCTCCCAAGAAATAAAGAGAAGGCTGACCACCGCCCCCATACTTATCATCCCAGAGAGAGGGGCAGGATACTCGGTCTACTGTGATGCTTCACCGGAAGGACTAGGATGTGTCCTGATGCAAAATGGGAGGGTGGTAGCTTATGGCTCTAGGCAGTTGAAGACGCATGAAAAGAATTACCCTGTGCATGATTTGGCGCTTGGAGCTGTGATTTTGCCCTAAAGACCTGGCGACACTATCTGTATGGTAAGAAGTTCGAAGTATTTTCTGACCATAAGAGCTTAAAGTACATTTTTACACAGAAATACTTGAACTTGAGACAGCGGAGGTGGATGGAGTACATAAAAGACTATGATTTTGATTTGCACTTCCATCCTGGTAAAGCCAATGTAGTGGCAGATGCGCTGAGCCGCAAAACGAGAAATGTCATAGCCAGTTTGTCCGTGAAAAAATGGGAGATGATGGGAGTCGTGAATGAGTTTGCTTTGACACTTGAAGATAGGACAGAAAGAGAAGTGCTATCTTCTTCTGTTGCCTATCCAGCCCTGATTCACGTAGTGATTGAAGCTCAAAAGGAAGATAATGAAGCTAAAGAACTCCGGGAGAAAATAGAAGGGTTGGTGTCAGATTGGGCAATAGAAGATAAGGTACTCAAATACCAAGGCAGAATCTTTGTGCCCTCCGCTGTTAGAAGTGATGTCATGAAAGAACGAGAAGGAGGGCACAAAGATTCTGCCAAGAACGAGAAGGAGGTGTGATGCCATGTGGATGATTGTGGATAGACTAACCAAGTCAGCTCACGTCTTAGCTATGAAGATGACAGACTCCCTAGATTCCCTGGCCTGGTTGTACATTAGAGAAGTTGTAAAGTTGCATGGCACGCCAGTCTCCATTGTTTCTGACTGAGATCCTCGTTTTGTTTCTTGTTTCTGGCAAAGTTTCCAAACAGTTATGGGGACGGATTTATGTTTTAGTACAGTCTTTCATTCCCAAACCGATGGCCAGACAGAAAGGACCATTCAAGTGTTGGAAGATATGCTTCGAGCTTGTGTCTTGGACTTCTAAAGCAGTTGGGAGGAATATTTGCCACTGGTGGAGTTTGCCTATAATAATAGCTACCATGCCAGTATTGGCATGGCTCCATTTAAAACCTTGTATGGTAGGCCTTAATATAGTAGGGGAGGTTTTGTGGGCCCACTGCGTGACCATAGCGTTGCTATGATGTTGTTAACCCGGTTTATTATGTAATACGTGTCTTTTACTCACCCCCTGGGTCCCCAAGCTCGCGGCGTGACACATATTGATGAGCTCAAATAGGATATGCCTCGTGCTACAGATAATCAAATTCGACAGCCTCATTTCCAGTCATTTCACGATTGGTTCAACAATTATGTACGTATATATATGAGTGTATGTGCTTCAATTTGTTCCTATCATATTAGTTTATGTAATTTTATTCAATGATTATATAAATTATATACGTGTACAATTTAAGACGAACAAGCAATGGTAGTTTGACTGATGAAATGAACCAACTAGTTGTTGGTCCATTTATAACGGCACAACATTACACAACTTGTGACATTAATGGATTTCAATTTCGTATCAAGGAATTAGATAAGAAACGAACAAGGCAAAATAATGGTATCGGTTGTTTTTCCATTGATGCAGGTTATTACTATGGTGAATTGAAGGATATTTTTGAAGTTATATACAATCACGGGTTAAAATTTCTGTTGTTAAAATATGACTGAGTCGATCTAATTCGTGGGACTAAAGTTGATAAGTACCAATTTACGTTGGTAAATTTTAACAATTTGTTATATCAAGATAAGCAAATAAGTAATGAACCCTACATATTGACCTCGCAAGGTGAGCAAGTTTACTATGTTAGAGATCCAATGGATCCTAACTGGCAAGTTATAGTTAAAATGTCAAGGAGGGGATGTATCAAATTAAATATGATAAGCCAAATATTGATGCATTGTTTAGCAAGTTCTTAACAAAAATGTAGTAATTCAACGAGATGAGGATGTCAACTGGGTTAGAGAGACTGTTGAAGGAGATACTATTGACTTACATGACCAATAAAAGGGTTGTTACTTTTTTCCTTCTAACTTTTGTTCAATAATATGTTTAACTTTTTGCTTAGGAATGGTTTTCAGTTATTTCTTGAAATTATTTATCATATAAACATGTAAACAGATATGTTTGGACACAAAAGGAGAGATCGTCCACGCACGATGGATGAATTATTACGTCAGGGCCAGGCCCATACGGCGACAGGGGACCCTAGTCGATCGACGCATATAGCAGGTCCCGCTGCCACTAGCCTACCGATGTCATCAGTGAGTCTCCCTGCCACGTATCAGACACCTCTACCCAGTTCATCATTGTCTCAGACCCAGCCATCTACTCAGGGGCCGACTTGCTCGACACCTACACCAACACGATTTAGACCTTCCCCATCCACGACAGTAGAGCCTTCACCATCTACAGCTAGTGCATCGGCTTCCAGGCCTACTGCTATAATTTGGTTTTCATACTTAACACTTATATAAAATAAATTGATTTTCCTTTAATTAATATGAGTTTAATGTTAATAGGTTCTACTACGACGAGTATATTTTCTAGTAAAGGCAGGGGCCCTGCTAAAGGGATTCCTTCATGGAATTCAGGTACCCCCTATGACGTGCAGTTTGACGACACATTCCACCCAGTCGGACCAAGGGCTCGTCGGTTTATTAGTCAGTTGGGGCATATGGTACAGGACCCACACCGATTTCCCCTGACGGTGCTTAATTGGATTGCCTTTTCTGAGGATACATTAGATCGACTTTGGGGGGAGGTTAAGGTAATACATTTATTTCTATTTAAACTTGAAGATTATTGTACGGTATGTCTTATTACAACATACCTTGACTAATAAAATTTCTTTGTCCTACTTAGGATAATTTGAGGTCTTGTCCTGATGACTTCTGACCAGTTTGCATGTCAAAGTGTCGAAAATTATAGGAGGATCATAAAAGCAAGGTAAAGATGGAGCATTGGAAGAAGAACGTGGACACTTCAGACCTTCTTCAGCAAGTCCCGAAGTGCGCCCTCCCCACGCAGTAGCCTGAGCTCGTCCGATACTGGTCAAGTGAGGAGGCGAGGGTTAGTAGTGCGTACTATTTTGTTAATTTCATTCAATATTAAAAAAAAAAAGGAGCCTATAAGAACTAACCAAAATGAATACAGGAAGAGGCCGAGCGAAATTCTCAAAATCGCTCGATGTAGGGCCCGAGTCACAGGCTCGGGACTCGACACGTTACGCAGGTCCGACACGAGGTAAACTTCTACGTTAGGTTGTGCATGTTATTAAATTTCTGAGTAGTTCGTATCTTAATATATAATTAACATAATTTGACCTACAATAGTTACGTAAGGAGGGTGCTCTCATTGACCGGATATCTGTGTGGATGGCGAGTCGTAGACTTGAAGACCCGGAGGTTGCAGCTCTTGTAGTAAGTATTGACTTTATGCAAAAATTTTATTTATCTATTATGAGATTTATTCATTTATCTTTCTAATTTGGTTTCAAATATTATATAGGCCCTGTTTGAGGCTCGATTGGCCCAGTTGCCAGATGAGGAGCGACAAGTGGTTGCTAGGCGGGATGAAGTATTCCATTCCATCATCAGCCGGGATGGGCACGGATATACGCTTACATATGGCTCAGGTATACCACGTTCTATCATCGTACGAGCAGAGTCAATAAGAGCTAGTTCGTCCCAGAGCTCATGCCTGCCGCCTACTGACAAGGAGGTGGACGAGATGATCCAGTCTCTTCGCAAGGAGATGGATGCACAGGTGGAGGATATCTAAGCAAGGATGAGGTACAGATGCAGGCCCAGGTGCAAGCTCAGGTACAGGCTCAATTGCAGGCCCAGCTAGCAGAGCTAGAGTAGCGGATAGCTCAAGCTCGTATCCCTATAGTTGATGCTTCAGATCCGCCGATTCGTACACAGGTTAATAATTAAACGATTTGTATTTAAATTTAATTTAATTCCTTTGCAAATATATATGTATGTTTGTTGTTAATCATATATTATTTTATTATAAGCTCCGGACACTGGCAGTGGCCACCAGGCGAGACATGAGTCAGTTCGTGAGGGGATGCAAGATCTTGCAGGCTCGAATAATCAGAATCAGGTATAAGTTTACGAATATGTTTTAAGTTTTTTAGTTGTTAAATAATTTAAGTATATATAATTTAATTTATTCTATAGATTTTTTATTATTATTTTATGTATATTGAGAAAAAAATTAGAATATTATTAATTTTGAAACTTACAGAATTAGAAATTTTGAAATATAGAACCTTCAAAAAGTTATAAATCTTGAAACTTTAAATTAGGAACTCAAAACTTAGCCTTTAATAGCCCAAACTGAGCAAATGGGCTCTGATACCCGTCAAACTCGAGGGGGACAATTTTCGAGCCATTAGCGACTTACAAGAACAAATGGCGCATGAATCTGACACCTGGGGTATCCAGAATCGTAGAAAGTATATTTAATTTAAAATTTTGAACTTAATACTCAAAACTTAGGCTTTGGTAGCCCAAACTGAGCAGACGGGCTCTGATGCTCATCACACTCGAGTGGCATGATCTTCGGGCCATTAGGGACATGTAAGAATAAACAGCATGTGCATTTGACACCCGGAATGCCCAGAATCGTAGAATGTACATTTAACTTGAAACATTGAACATAAAACTTAAACCTTAACCTCTAATAGCCCAAACTAAGCAGTTGAGCTCCGATGCCTGTCCAACTTGAGGGGCACAATCTTCGGGCCATTAGTGACCTGTAAGAAGGAACAACACGTGAATCTGACACCCGAGGTGCTCGTAATTGTAGAAAATACATTTAACTTGAAACTTTGAATATAGAACTTGAAACTTTGAACATAGAACTTGAAACTTAGCCTCTAATGGCTCAAATTGAGTAGACAGACTCTGATGTCTGTCAAACTCGAAGGATACGATTACTAGGCCATTACTGACGTACAGGAATGAACAACACGTGAATCCGACACCCGAGGTGCCCGAAATCGTAGAAAGTACGTTTAACTTAAAATTTTGAACTTAGAACTTGAAACTTAGTTTCTAACGGCCCAAACTGAGCAAACAGGCTTTGATGCCCAGGACACTTGAGAAGCATGATCTCCAAGCCAGTAAGGACATGTATGAACAAACGGTGCGTGAATCCAAAACCTAGGGTGTCTGAAATCATAGAAAGTATGTTTAACTTGAAACATTAAACTTATAACTTGAAACTTAGCATCTAATCGTTGAAATTGAGCAGGCGAACTCCGATGCCTATCAAACTCGAAGGACACGATTCCCGGGCCATTAGTGACCTACAGGAATGAATGACAGATGAATCAAATGCCCGAGGTGCTTCGAATTATATAAAATATTTTTAACCTCGCAACTCTGAATTATATCATTAAAAATATTTATTTTATGTAATTTTATTTAATTATATTCAAAAATGTTATTGATTAATAATATTTATTTTTGTTTCAGGTTGACTGAACAGTAATGCAGTGAAAATCTTATTTTATTTTTTTTTTCCCTTCGGAATTGTATAAGATTTTTTTTTTTTTTTATAATTCAAAGACATTGTACTTTTTAATATAAACAAGTAAGTTTATGATTAGTGTGTTTTTTGTATTGTGTATATGATTTAATTTAATTTTTAGTCACTAAGTTTATAAAAGTTTGCAAAACAGGTACAGGTACAGAAACTGAATAGTAAAAATAAAGCAGAATAGTGAAAAAAAATATAGTATTAGCAACTGCGCAGGCGGTCACTAAAGGTGTCCCGTATTATCAACATAAACCTTCAGCGTTGCACTTTTAGCGACCGTCTAAGCCGTCGCTAAAGATCTTTTAGGCCATCGCTAATGGTTCCTTTAGCGACTGTCAAAGCCATCGCTAAAGGTTTGTTAGGCTGTCGCTACAGGTCTTTCAAGCCGTCGCTAATAGTAGAAAAGACATTAAATTTGGCAATCATTAAAGGGGGCCGCATTTATTTAGCGACTACCACGTAACAGTCGCTAATAGTCTTTAGCGATGAACTTGATGTGGCTGGCAATTAGCGGTCGCTAGGCCGTCGCTAAAGAATATTAGCGACGACTTCTTTACCTTTAATGATGGCTAGTGGTGGTCGCTAATACTCTTTTTTCTACTAGTGGATTAAGGATAAAAGTTATGTTAAATTATTATTTTTTTGCTTTTGATTTTGCTAAAATATCATTGGTTTGATTATATTTTAACAGTCAAAGTTCTAATATATTTTTTTTTTTAATTAATAGTCAGTACCATTAGGAGACGGGAGTGATCAAAGTATATCTATGCACTCTTTTAATTGCACATGGATGAAAATAATTTTCAGGAAAAAATATTTTTGGATTGTGTAATGGGATTCATTGGATATTAAGCTAGGTATAGTGCCTGAGAGGCCTAGGGGCCTTTACTAGGTCTATTTCTAAAATTTCTCTCATTTGTTTGGTTGAATTGGTATGTCACTTATACTTTGATATTCAAGATAATTATAATGGCAAGTAACGTAAATAACGTTGGCAATGTTGAGGAAGATGTAGTAGCACTTGATAGTGAGGAAAATGATGAGAAAAAAAAATTGCCTTATGGGCAAAAAAAATAAAAAGATTTTTGTTACCTTGATGGACAAGGTGGTGAAAAAAGGAAATAGGTAAACGGGAATATTTACCAAACAGGTTTGGACCTACATAAAGGAGCAAATGGTGGCTAAACTAGTTATACTTACACTAATGATCGTTGCACAATAAGTACAACAAACTAAGGATCTTGTTTAATAAATTTCAACAACTTTTGAAACAAACTGGTGTCAGATAGGACCCTATTGCAAATATTATCACAGTTTCAGATGGAGTTTGGGAGAGATTTTTCAAGGTAGCTTTATTTTATTATTATTATTAATTTTTTTTCTTTAAGTATTTAGTTATATAAATTTTTATTAAGCCTCATTTGCAGTATTAAGCCATATAAAATTGTTATTATTCATCATTTCCATTATTATGTTATATGAATTTTATTCTAATGAATTCAATACTATTTTTTTAAGATGTCATATAGGTAAATAAATTTGTCAAAAGATTCAAAAAACATAAATTGCCTCACCAGCAGCAGCTGGTGCATATTTTTTAAGACACATCTGCAATTGATGAATACATTCACCTTTCTACCAAGGCACCCTCATCCTCCTCTACTAGTAGTACAAATAACCACCATAGTAAGCCTAAACTAGAGATCGATGACTACTGCTATGGTGCCTCACTGACTACCGCTTTGTAAACTATAGGTAAGTCTAATGCAAGAAAAGTGCAATTGATGGAAATGAAAATATCATAAAGGAGTATCGTTGTAGTTGGGAAGAGGCCTAATGTGGAACAGTCTAAAATATATTAATGCAACAATGTATGCAAATGGTATGAAAATGATACGTAAGGACGTCATTTGTTGTGAAATGTTCTTAGAGATTCCCAATAATAGGAAGAGGGATTGGATCATGATAACGTAAGAGTTTGTGTTGTTGAGTTTGAAGATTTTTATGTTTTTTATTGTAAGGATTAATTGACTTTATTTGTTGTTATGTTTATTGTGTTTGAGTGTTATGTTTGGATTTGTGATGTTTAGATTAAAATGTTATTTTATGTATGATGGCTTTATTTTATTAATGCATAAGGACTTGCACATTTTGTCTAATTTCAAACTTTTGTAATGCATGCTGCTGTTTTCTTATTTTTTATTTTTTTTAATGAACAAGAATTTAAAACTATGATGTGTGCTGTTTTTCTTTTTAAACAAACTGTTCTTTAAAACTGTGATGTATGCTGTTTTTTATTTTCTATAAGGATAAATTTGTTTTGTTTGAGAACAAACAAGACTTTATCATGTTTTTATAACCAAAGAATAGAATGTTGTGACTTTTTTCAACAATGACTTGAACGATGATAACAATGATTTTGTTACAGTAGTAGCAATCGCTATATTGAAAAAAAAAATATAGTTAGCAAACCATGTAGAGCGTCGGCATTAATAGGGCATAATTATATTCTGGAGTTGATTAACGAGCATGGGAATTGATGTTATGACCAGTTTAGAATGTGATCACATGCTTTTATTACCTTTTGTGAAGCCGTAAGAACGCATGGATTATTAGACTACTCTCGATATTTGACACTTGAAGACCAAGTTGGTATTTTTTGACTCATCATATCATACATTGAAACGTTCAACGTAGCAGCCATTCAACATTTTGGGCAAAAAATGTATATACATTTCATAAAGTTTTAAAGGTAGTTTGCAAGTTGAGTGTTGTTATTATAGTACCACCTTGCAGGAATAAAGTGCCTCTAGAGATTTTACATAACCCAACATTTTACCCTTTCTTAAGGTATAACATTTCAAATTCTAATTTATTTCATTTACGAATAATCAAATTCTAAAATTAATAACTTTTTTTGGTTATTAGGACTGTATTAGAGCAATCGACGAGACTCATATTATTGCTCATATTCCGGCCAGCAAACAAGTTCCATATCGTGGCAAACAAACCATCCCCACACAAAATGTCATGGTTATATGTCCATTTGACATACAATTTACATATTTTTCCACAGGGTGGGAAGGAGCAGCCAATGATTCTTGTATGCTAAATGATTGTTTGAGTAATTCAGTTAATTTATTTCCAAAGCTGCCCCAAGGGAAATACTATGTTTTCGATTCCGATTACATAAACATTCGTAGATTTTTGACACCATATTGTAGTGAACTGTATCATTTACAAGATTACCATGGGCGCGAACGATGACACATAAATATTGAAGAGTGGTTCAATTGTCACCATTCAATGATGCATAATGTGATTGAATGGTACTTCAGCGTTTTGAAGGCACAATTTCCTATCTTAAAGGTCATGCTACCTTTCAAAGTTAAAACCCAAAGATAGATCCCAACTACTTGTTATACTATTCATAATTTTATTCCATTAAATAATCGAAATGATACATTCAATGCATCATAGAATAAGGTGCAAATTATTGAAGATCCAAGCCATGGGGGGAGTGTAAGCATTAGTTCTCAAAATTCAATTAAACTTGATATGTCTAGCTCTCAAGAGAGGAATGGCTAGAGTATGTGATCAAATAGCTTGTCAAATTTAGCATAGTATGAGAACTTAGTTAATTTAGAACTTATTTTGTATTATTGCTATTTGGGTAAATTGTGTATAAACTATTTATATACAATATAATGTTCCACTTTTGTATGACAAACTTAGTGTAAAACTTGCTAAATTGTATAAAACAAGCTGATACTTTTGTACGTTGTGAATTTCATGGTAATTGTTTCAAAATTACATTTCATTATTTTGTCATTTATAGCTATGTGTAAAGACCCGAAATTTTAGATAAATAAAATTATATTTATTACTTATTTATTCATTCAATTTTTTATTTAATTTAAATTTATGTTTTATTTAGTTTAAATTATTTTAGCGTGACATGTCATTTAATTGCACAAATATATATTAATGTTATGGTGTATTTATATATATTAGATGGACGAGTTTTTTTTTTATTGGTCAAGAGATGAGTGGCTTACTATTGGGTAAGATAGAGGTAGATTTCTATTAGAAAAGAAGAGAGGTGCATGAGTGGTGATTGGTTGAAGGAGAGGTAAATTTTATTGGTTGAGAAGGTGATAAAAATTTATTGTGCATGGGGGAGGCAAAAGGGAGAGGCTTATGAGAGAAGCTTTTTTCAAAAGCTTATATAAACCTCTTTCACTTGGTTCTCACATTTAAAAAAAAAAAAAATTGGTATATATATATTTTAAAATGATATTTGGAAGAGGAACAAGGACTATAGAAAGTCTTGGAGAAACTATAGTCGGAAAGTGAGGAATAGAGAAAAAAAAAAAAAAAAAAAAGGGTCAATTTGAGTTGGTATTTAACCTTTCGCACATCGATCATCTACGTGTGTAGTGAGGTAGGTGGGATTTAGCATGTTTGTTTATATTTCTTTCGTATTTTATTTTTTTGCCAAAAGGAAAGAAAATATTGGATCTAATTTTATGCATGTGTTTGAATTAAAAGTTTGATTCATGTATGGATATAGTAACATGGAACTTGAGGGATTTCTGTACGGAAAACTAATACACTATTTTTATATAGAAATCTTGGTTAGATATTTAATTAAATTTTGATATTTTTACCAATGTAACTAGACATCCAGATGAGCATCCAGTAAAAATTTCATATTTTTTTGAGTTAAAATCGATTTATTAAAAATAGTCAAACTTGACTATCTAGTTGGGATTTCTATGCTAGAAGCAGCATGATGTTTTTATGTGAAATCTATAACTAAATATTGAATTAATTTATGATATTTTTATGTGTAAAATAAAATACTCAAAATAATATTTTTTAAAAAGTTTGTATTTTTTTGAGTTAATATGAATTTTATAAAATTCGTGAAAGTAGACTGTTTGGTTTAAATTGCTGCAGTGGCAGCAGTTTGTTTTTGATACAAAATATACAATGATATATTAAATTAATTTCTGAAAATTTTACATGTTAATTAGATAAGCTGAAGAGTGTACAGTGAAATTTTTATAATTTTTGGAGTAAAAATTAATTTTATAAAAATAATGAAAGTTGACTGTATGTTTGGTATTATGCACTGATACCAATTCGATTTTTGATATGAAAGATATAAATAGAAATTGATTTAATTTTTGAAAAGTTTATATGTTGAATTGGACATATGGGAGGGTCTACTGTAAAAACTTCATAATTCTTAGATTGAAATTTTCTTTTATAAAAATTGTGAAAGTGCACTATTCTCTGTTGCCCTAAAAAGAAATACCTATTTAATTTTTCTTAAATCTATATCGATTGACTACATTAATAAATTCTAAATTTTATTAGACTTAATTATAAACATTTTAAGCATATGAATTAACTGAAAATGTTTTATTTTTCTATTTTACACGAGTTATCAAATGTTATGTCTTAAATCCTTTTTTTGTCAAGGCATGCTTGATTTAAAAAGAT
>JAVXUM010000030.1:3698571-3721615 GCA_035590655.1 Pouteria glomerata
TGATCATGTATTGTTTTATTATAGGCCCCAGATGCTGGCAGTGGCCACCAGGTGAGACACGAGTCGGTTGGTGAGGGAATGCAAGATCCAGCAGGCTCGAATGATCAGGATCAGGTACAAGTTTACGAATATGTCTTAACTTTTTTAATTCTTAAATAATTTAAGTATATAAATAAATTTATTCTATAGACTTTTTATTATTATTTTATGCATATTGATAAAAAGGTTAGAATGTTATTAATTTTGAAACTTTGAACTTAGAATTTCAAACTTAGCCTCTAATGGCTCAAATTTAACAGACAGACTCCGATGCCTATCAAACTCGAGGGACACGATCTTCGAGCCAATAGGAACATGCAGGAACAAACGGCAAGCAAATCTGACACCCGGAGTGCCCGGAATCATAGAAAGTACATTTAATTTAAAACTTTGAACTTAAAACTTAAAATTTAGCCGTTAACAGCTCAAATTGAGCAGATAGACTCTGATGCCCGTTAAACTCGAGGGGCATGATCTGTGGACCGTTAACGACCTGCATGAATGAACGACTCGTAAATCTGACACCCAGGGTGCTCGAAATCGTAGAAAGTACGTTTAACTTAAAACTTTGAACTTCCAACTTGAAACTTAGCCTCTAACAGCTCAAATTAAGCAGATAGACTTTTTTATCCAGGTCAAACTTGAGGGGTATGATCTCCGAGCCATTAGGAACATACAGGAATGAACGGCACGTAATATCTGACACCTAGAGCACCCGGGATCGTAGAAAGTACTTAAACCTCTTTTTACGTTTAGGCCTACCAAAGTGGTTAAATGAAATAGCTACATCAATGCCGGTGGTGCGTCGATTTCAAAATTTAAAATTATCTTCGATTAAGAAAGCAGGTTACATATATATATATATGTATAAAAAATTGTTGGTCTATTTTGACGATTAAATGATTCACAACTCGGCCGCACGCCTGAGTTGGTGGCTTTAAGAAATGCAAGATGGCTCTAATCCCCAGATTGATATTAAAAATCTCAAAACTCGTAAAAAGTCTGTAATCTTCTCAGGGGGGAAGAAAGAAACTTTGTTCACTACTTTTGTGCAAGAGCTTTCTCCCATTTTATTACTATACTCTTGTGCACTAGAAATTTCATCACTTTCCTTGGTTAATAATTATCTCACTCATGGGATGCAATATGTATATACACACACACATACACATATATACACAAACATAAGTATATTAACCTTTTGTTTAATCTTTGCTTGGTTTTCCCCATTCTTTGTTTCTTTTCAATGCTTGAAAGAGGGGGACCCATTTTGAGAGCCAAGAAAAACAAAATGGTTGTTTAGACACTGGGTTCAACACACATGATTCCTTTTGGTGTGGGCATTTGGGGTAGTGGTGGGGCTTTCTGTTTGCCGTTATATATGGGGCCTATATATATATATATTAACGACAATCAAGCGGATTGCTCTTATTTTTCATTGGTTTTTGTGGAAGGTCTGCAACAAAAGAAGAGTTCACCTTCTTGTTTGTTAATTATCACATACTTTTTCCTCTTTATTTTGTCATTATTACCGTTACCACTTCTTTTTTGTAGTTTCTTTACTTCTTTATCTGACACCCGAGGTAATCGGAATCAAACAAAATATTTTCAACGTCACAACTTTGAATTATATCATTTAACCATTACGTATTTTATGTAATTGTATTTAGTTATATTTAAACTTTTATTGACTAATAATATTTATTTTTGTTTCAGGTTGATTGAACGGTATTGCAGCGGACATCTTGTTTTGATTTTTTTTTTTTTTTGGCTATAATTGTATAAGACTTTTTTTAGTAATTTCAAAACATTGTACTTTTATTGACATAGATAAGTAAGTTTATTATTAGTTTATTTTTTATTGTATGTATGATTTAATTTAATTTTGGCAACTAGTTTTATAAAAAGTTGTAAAACAGGTACAGGAATTTAATAGAAAAAAATAGAAAAAATAAAACAAAATGTGAAAAAAAAATTTACAGTATTAGTGACCGCCTAGGCCATCGCTAAAACTAATTTAGGCTGTCTCAATTGAAGCTTTTAGCGACCGCTTAGGCCATCACTATAGGTGATTTTGACCGTCGCTATAAGTGATTTTGGCTGTCGCTAAAAGTCTTTTTGGCCATCACTAATAGTAATCCAAAAATTAAAACGTGGCGGTCGCTAAAGGGGGTCGCCTTTTTTTAGCGACGGCCATATAGCGGTCGCTAATAATCTTTAACGACGAGCTTTTTGCGGCTGGTACTTGGCGGTCGCAATGTCGTCGCTAAAGAGTATTAGCGACAGCTTCGTTACTTTTAGCGACGGCTTGTGCCGGTCGCTATTGTTCTTTTTCCTAGTAGTGCGGGTCTTGCTGAATTTCTTCTGCAACTCGGTCCCGCTGTCTTACACAGTGGGACCCACGTGATTAAAAGAAAAAAAAAAGGAATGACTATGTGAGGGATGGGTGCGAGATCACCGAGCGGTGATCCTAACAGCGCCCTTTTCTTTATGCTACTAAACTCTTGGGAACTTTTACATAATGACAAAGCACAAGTTGTCATTTGTTAACAAGGACGTAAATCCCTTGCTTACTATTAACTAAAAGAAAAAAATTCTTGAACTGTAGTTTTGTATGTACTTGCACAGCAGCATTGTTTTTGTTGACCGCATGTTAATTAGTTCTCTTTGTACTTATAATTTTTTGGAGCGGCTTTTTATTCCTTCATTTTCATGGTTGTGATGAGCTGTGGTTTGAATCATTAGGCTTATTTATGGGCTGGACTACAAAGGAAATGTGCGCGGCGACGGGCATGGCGCATCCTGACGTCCATGAATTGGAACTCAGATATTGGCTGAACCCCAACCAGGTTTACCAGAGTGGCATAAAGAAAAGCCAATTCAATCTTGATAATGCCCGGAGTATCTACTTAATGGATTGCCCTATACCTTCGGAAGTTTCGCTCAACTGGGTGTGTGATTAACCAAAGGAAGATATTCGCCTCTCACCTTTCAAAAAATAAAAAAGATATTCGTCTCTCAATTGATAAGTGGATTGAAAAGAACTACGATTATTTTGCACACCTTACTCCGGATCTATGGAACACCTCTCTTCAACTTCAAGGTCCCTGCTACCCTTTTTTATTTCATGGCATAAATGGTAAATTATTTTGGTGTTAAGATTTTGCACTTCAATCTTATTGGGGCTTAAACCTGTAATACGTGTGAGTCTTCCGTTGTTTTTTCCATGACTTCAGTTTGTGTTTACTACTCATTCGTTTAAAAATTATATATAATTCCCCTTTTTTTTTTTTTTTGCAGTTTATTGGAGCTGCAAGTTTATTGCTTGTGCATCAAATGTGTCCTTGCGTCGTTGGTAGCAGATGGGGTGGAGTAAGTACTGTTGAGGAAATACTTGTAGGTAAATCCATTCACAAGTCCATCAATTGTTGCTCATCTGCCTTAAAGGTTTAGTAGCATTTCTTGCTTGTGTCCCTCGTTTCCGGTATCGTGCTATAACACAAGGATAAAAGTTTCTTTTTGGTAGGTTGTTTCCATCAGCGTGGAAATAGAAACATTTTGAAAATATTTTACAAGCGGGAACAGAAAATATGAAAATATATTTAAATATTTGGATATATGAATTTAACTATATCAAAACTAAATGATAATAACCTAAAAGTAAGTTAATTGAACAACTTAGGTCTCATTTGGTTTGTTTTTTTATTTTTTATTTTTTATTTTTATTTTTTATTTTCTGTTTTGAGCTTATTTTTTATTTTATACTTTTAAAAATAAAAAAAAAACAGTTTAAAACGTATTTGGTTACTTATATTTTTAAATTTTATTTTAAAAAATAAAAAATAAGTTTATACATAAAATAAAAAATGACAAAAAATTGTTTTATGTATTTTTAATCCAAAATAAGAAAAATATTAAAAAAAAACAAAGTATTTTTTATTTTAAAATTTTTAAAATATAAAACATATAAAAAAGAAAACAGAAAGTGACTGGATTAGAGAGTGACTGGTACTATGGAGTAGGTCCTCCTGTCAAAATGTACAGTGGGAACACCAGCTGCTCATATAATTGTCTGCTTGTTGAGTTTCACTTCAATTCATTATTGGCGGTTCCCCAATTTGATTCTCATTGTATGATGAGGTTTATCCATATGTGTAATGCGCTGTTGTATAACTTAAAAAGACTTGTTTTCTGGAGAAGCTTTTTGTCTGGGATTTCAAAATTTGACATGACAATTTGATAGACTTGTGCCCAAAGTCATGCTTGTTGATATATGTGCATATACTAGTTCTAGCTGCTCATCTAAGTAAATTATCCCAACAATTAGAGTTGTTGAGGAGGCATCCTCTCTACGATGGTTCACTTGCAGGTGGCAACCCATTTCGTACCCCCATTGACTATTTGGTTCTTGTCTTGAGAAGTGGGTAAGTTTCTGTTGATAAAATTAGTAACGTTTCAATCAGTATGACATAAAAGTTTATGGCCTAGTTTGGTAAAGGGAATAGAAATGAGAGTTTCATTCCCTTGTTTGGCTACATACAAGAAAAACATGGGAATGGAATGAGAATTCTCATTAACCAAACCATTTAATACTAGTGAAATATTTAATCGAATAAGGATTCCCATTAACCAAACCATTCTCATGGGCAGTGACAGAATTAAGATTTTTAATAAGGAGGCAACAAGTACCTAATAAGGAGACAAAAAATTATGTCAAGATTAAGAGTAGAAGAGAAATAATGTTATTTTTAGAGAGAAATAAAATTATTTTTGTACATTAAACCAACGAATATGCTTTTATAATTTAATGATTTAATTGACTCTTTTAACAGTATCGAAGGTTTACTAGAAATGTTCTTCATTAAAAAAATATATAATTATTATTAAGTTTTATTATATATAGAATTTGTTATATTATATATTAAAATTAATGATATTATGTACAAAAATATTCAAATAGTGTAGTGAGATGATACACTTTATTTTACAAAAAATACTTTTATTTCTTGTAAACTTATTTAAAAAAAAAAAATTGGAAAACCTTAATTTTTTAATAAGACTAAAATACCTAAATTTTAAATTAATTTATTTTTTAATAAAAGTAAAACGGTAAAGATTTTTTAATAATTTCATGTCAAAAATCAAGGGAGTCGCTTTCTCCATTGTCTTTATTTAGCTCCGCCAATGCTCATCTATTGGTACCTTTGGCTCGAGCGATCTTTTAAGATTATGAAGTCCTTGCCTTATCAAAGGAATTCATGGTTAAATATAACGCCATTGTAGGTGAAGTTTCCTTTAGCCTCACAGTAGTTTATGGTGTACCAATAGGTAGCACACATGGAGACTACATAGGGAGATCTTGAGGAAAGGAGGAGGATTCGAACTTGGGGGGAAGGGGAGAAATGGATTTGCACACTTATTAGAATCCAGCCTAGCAGTAATGGGAGTGGGTCTAGTCGATGGTGGTGATTTGGGAACAAATAACCTCGAGGTGGCAGAAGGCACCAATGGTGACAATGTTGGTGGTGTGATCAAGGGTCTCAAACGAGACAGTATAGAATATAGTGACGAGGTAGTCGACCTCATTAGGAAACTAAAGGAGGAGGCATTGGTGTAGTTATATCAAGCCCTGTGTGTGTTGCATAGGACGTAGATGTGGTGGATCTGTTAGAAATTATGGCTTGGGAAGGGAAGTTGAATGTGTATTCCCCATTTTGGAAGATGAATGAAAATGCGAGAATGAAATGGAAATGCTAGTCCAAAAAAATTGTTGTTCCTATTTTAGATAAGTATACTATTAGAATAGGAAATATTATTATTTCTATAGTTGCTATCAATTAGAGTATTTTACTATTAGAAACATATTATGATTTAACATTATAAATTCAAGGTTAATGGTTTGGTAATATAATCAATTAATCTTTTTTCCTATTCTCTAGTTCCATATTCTTATTTTAAGTTGGTATCAAAGCCATCTCCAAAAAATAAGGAGAAAAACCTAAACCTGCCAATCACTGCCTCAATGTTCGTCGACATTCGAAGAGTGTCACGAAGCTTATTGGACCTTGCTAATGCTTGTTGAGACCCTAATCAATAGCTTGATTGATGTCATTACTTGAATCCATCACTGATGCTTGTCATTTATGAGTTTGACATTGATGCTCGTATTTTCATCTGGGACATTACATAGTTCTTTTGCCTCGTTGATGCTCATCATTCGTGAGTCTGTCACTAATGCTTGTCTCTCCACTGTGTGAAACCCTCGTCATCGACTCTATTAACATTATTGTGTGAAGCCTGCACCGTGTTGTCGATTCTGAAGCATGAAGCCCTTACTATTGACATCATTACGTGAGACCCTCGCCATACCATCGATACTGTCTCATGAAGCCCTTACTATTGATCTTTTGTTCCTCGCTAATAATCCTCAAACTGAGGACTTTATTCTGCTTATTGCTGTATCTCAGATCAATTTTGGATGGGTATTTCTCTATTCCATAGTTTGTCTTATTGATCACATTGCTGAAAATAAAGTGATTGTTGGTGAACCAAAATCAATATTGGTAAAACACAAAGATATTCTTTGTTATATTATTTTTAAAAAATTGAATGGTTTAAATTATTTAGTTAGGGCTCATACAGTGAAAGTATCTCTTCATGGAAAGAAAAAATTAAAATTTCTTACTAACCTCCCACCTAAACTAGCCGATAGTTCATATGATGATTAGTTTTGTGAGGACTTTATTGTTAGGGGATTGTCATGGCATAGTCTCAAACCTCAAATTACTGCTGCAAGAGAATTTTGTGACTTTCAAGAAAATATGAGATTTTCTCGTTGAATCATTCTCACAACAAAGTAATGTTTCACGAGTCTTTGAACTACATGAGTAGATTTTCATAGTCAAGCAAGCTAGTTGTTCGCTTTTAGAATATCACAATGTTTTTAAGAACCTATAGGATCAGTTGTTGCAGCATAAACCCCTTATAATGAAAAGTTTACCCAATTTGGCAAATGTATCAAGATTTTTCACTTCGATAATGCGATGGAATATAACCTTCTATTATGGCTTATTTTTGTACTGATTAGGGAATTATTCACTGGACTACTTGTGCTTATACCTCACAATAAAACAGTGATGTCGAGTATAAACATCGTCATTAGCTTGATATTGCTCGTACTAAATGTTCAATATGTAGGTGTCAAAACCTTTATGGAAGGATGTTATCTTTATAACTTATTCTCTTATTAATCTTATACCATCTGTCGTATTGGGTAAAAGTCTCCTTCTTTTATTTATATTTTACTAGTAACCCCTTTCCTCTTGCTCCGAAATTTTTGGTTATGTTACTTTTGTTTATATTTTTTGATTTTGGTATAGATAAATTGTCTCTTCATTATTGAGAATGCATTTTTCTGAGGTATTTTCGTACACAAAAAAAGGTACTGTTGTTATGACCCACCATCTCATTGGCATTTTGTGAGTGCTAATGTTACTTTTTTTTAATCCACTCATTTCTTCTTTACTTCTGGGACTCAACTATATCATGATCTTATTTTTAACACTTAAGAGAAATTATATATTCATTCTCATAAGGGAGACACTAGTCCTACTTTACCTCTTTCTCAGTCCTCTTTGTAGAAATATCAGCAAAATTAAAATAATCAAGTTGTTCTCTTGTAAGTGTGCCAATAGACTTAAGAAAGACTAGTTGTTTCTTATGACCTATCTAATTCGCATAACTTGCACCTAACATCGTATTGCCAAATTTGTGTTCTATCATCAAACTTCTCTTGGTTCACATTCTTTTATTTATGCTTTGTCCTCTATTTCTCTCTAGTTTCATTCCAAACTGTATTATCTTTTCCTGAATGGAACCATGTTATGGATGAGAAGTGTATGCACTTTATCAGAATCATAGCTAGGAACTAGCACCATTACCTTCTGGAAAGCTAATAGTGAGATGTCATTGGGTTTATAATGTGAAGTATCTTTTAGATGATTCTGTCGAGAGATTTAAAGCACATCTTGTTGCTAAAGGCTATACCCAGACTTATGGAGTTGATTATTTGGAGACTTTTTTTCACCGGTTACTCATTTAAACTCTGTTCACATACATCTTGCTATAGCTGTAAGTCGCTCTTGGTGTTTTTACTAGCTAGACATTAAAAATGCATTTCTCCATGGTAAGCTTTAAGAGAAGGTTTACATAGAGTAACCTCCTTATTATGTTGTTCCTAAGATTAAACACTTAGTCTACAGATTACATTATGCCTTATATGGTATGAAATAATCTCTTTGTGTCTAGTTTGATCGCTTTAGTGATATTCTACAGAAATATAGTTTGAAAAACTTTACTTCAAATTCTGTTTTCATTCAGCACCTCTTTCTGGTTCTATTATTTTGATTGTGTATGTTAACAACATCATTATCTTTAGGGATAACATCTCGAATATGGCAAATTTGAAGTCTCATTTAAGTATAAATTTCCAGACTAAAGACTTGGGTGCTCTTTGTTATTTCCTAGGCATAAAAATAGCTCAATCGTGTTCGGGACTTACTCTTTCACAGTACAAGCATGTGTTGGACCTTTTATCTAACATTGGTTTACTAAGTTCTCATCCCGTTGACACTCTTATGGATACATCTGTCAAACTTGATGCTATTATTGGTGTACCTTTCTCTAATATTGGTCGTTATCAGTACTTGGTTGACAAGTTGATCTATTTTACAGTCATTCGTCTTAATATAACAAATGTTGTGGTGTTGTTAGTCAATTTATGTATACTCCTCATTCGCCATACATTGAGGTAGTGTCTCGTATCTTACGTTACTTGAAAGGCGCTCCTAGTTGTGGTTTGTTATATTGATCCTTATCTCTTTCTGTGATTGGTTATATTAATGCTGACTAGGCTGGGAGTCGTACTAATAACTGCTCTATCTCTAACTATTGTACCTTTATTGGTGACAATCTTATCACTTGGTGGAGTAAAAAAACAAAATGTTATTACTCATTTAGTGCCGAAGATGAATATTTTGCCATGGCTCATGCAATAACTGAGATACTTTAGATTCGCTTACTCCTACATGATTTTGGTATAGAGGTTTCTTATCTGATGTCCATATTTTATGATTATTAGTCAATTATCTTCGTTACTAACAATCATGTGTGTCATGAGAGCACAAAACATATTGACGTTGATTGTTATTTTATTCATGATGGTTTCAGAAAGGGTAATATTCACAAATCATATGTGCACTCAGAGTCCCAATTAGGTGACATTCTTACCAAGCCTTTATTTCGATCTTTTTTTCAGTATTTATCTGCCAAACTGGGCATATTTAATTTGTATGCTTTAGTTTTAGGAAGAGTGTTGGGAGTCTTAGAATAGGAACTATTTTTGTTTCTATATTTGCTGTCAATCAGAATCATTTATTATTAAAAACTTATTATAATCCAACAATATAAATACAAGGTTAATGGTTTGGTAGTAGATCAATTGGCCCTTTTTCCCTATTCTCTAGTTCCCTATTCTTATTTTTAACTTATACCAAACAAAGTGATAGAATCAAAGTGTGGGAATGATCATTTATTTCTCTTCATTGCCCTTGTATACTGAACTAGGCCTAAATGAATTGTCTTACTCGAGTACATTGGTTATGCCTTTCCACGATATGTTTATCAGATATCACATTTATAGTGAAATATTACTTAACGTTATTTTGTAGAGATTTGTTGCTGACGTTGGCTAGTCTTGGCCTATATTAATTGTTTGTGGAGGAATTCTACTACTGTTTTTGTCAATGATTAGCTTTCGATGATTAAACATTTCATCAGTAGGATTCTATAGATAATAGTTATTCACTTTAGGGGTTGTTTGGCACAAAAATTTTTGCTGAAAATTTCTAAAAATATCAAAAATCTCTAAAAGTTTCTCTCGCTGCATACATTACGAACACATAATTTATCTTATTTTATCTTACTTTTTATCATACCAAACACCCCTTAATATCATTTACAATGCTTTACTATTTAAAAGGTTAGTCCAACTATTTTTTCATTAAAGGCTGCTTAGGAAAGTAATTGGTTATTGACCGTATCACAAATGTGCAATTAAGCTCAATCCCCTAGTATAAGGGCATGCGGTGCAGTTTTACCTGATGAGTCAAGGATCATATTCATAGGGAACTTTGAGATGAAGCCTAAGGTTTCTAAGTTTTTCAAATCTGTTGTTTTCTTTTTAAAATAATAAAACAAAAAATGATTCTGGTTTTGAAAATATTGATTATATAACTAATAAAGAAATAAAATAAAATTATGAGTAATTAAAATAAAAAGGACTTGATCCAACTTACAAATCTGGATAGATACCCATTTTCATGTTAGATGTGATTTTTTTTTATCTCAGTTTACAACTCACATTTAAGAAAAGTAAATCGGAAAGGTTTCATCATGAAAACGTTATTCAAAGCACGAATTTAAAATCATATTCAAGAAAAATAAAATTAGAGAGATTTTATCTTCAAAACATTTTTTGGCCCAGAACTCTTTTCTTTGATTTTAAATATAGATAATGTTTTAATCAAGTAATGTTATCAGAGATTTTAATGAAGTATGATCGAGGTTACAAGTTTTTGAAAACTTTCAAAAACCAAAGGAAAAAGAAACTAAAAAATGAATCTATATTCATTCCTTATATTTTCAAAATATCAAGAAAGTTCTAATCATATGTACTAATCAATGATTTCAAGGAAATATAATCAACTATATAAGTTTTCGAAAGTTTTGAAAATATTAGAAAATAAATCTAAGAAAATAAGAATTCTAACATACAAGTTTTACATTGTATGCTCATATTCATTCACATCTAACACTCAGACAAGGATCCACTCATCATTGATGGGTTGAATCAAGTATTGATCTACACTAGCATGGTAAAAACATAAACAAAACTGAAAATGAAAAAGAAAGATAAGAAAGCAAATTCCATAGATGAAAACACAACAACTTATATTCAACAATTACTGTGTAATCAAAAGTTCGATCTAAACTTGAATTAAAACTATCTTTGTTTGTTCTCTAAATTAACCTATTTTAATGAAAAATAAATTCTAAAAGTTACAGAGGAAAAGTATTTTGACTGTCATCACAAAATATGTATTTATAAGTCTCGAACGAAACCCTAAACCTAATTTGAAATATGCAGTAAAAGATGCTACTATCTGGACCACCTGATCAGGATGTCTGGACAGTAGTGAGTGTTATTCTACCTTTTTATTTCTCTTGTTTATTTGTCAGCTGCTATTTTACTACTGTCTAGATCGACTGTAGATGTGTCTAGATAGCAGGGACCTATTTCTCATCTAAATTATCACTAATTTCAATAAATTTTAGGTTTTCACTACATTATAGAAATAAAAACAAATTAAACTTCAATTATAAATAATTCATTCATAAAAAATTAATAATTACATACTTTATGACTTAAAATAAGACTTGTAATTACACTTTGTTTCAATGCATCCATAGCTAGCATATATGACTTTAAATAGTTGTATTTAGCATATATCAATTGGTATCATCTACGGTGTTTCTTTATGTGTTTACAAGCAACTTAGCTCATTTACATGTTTGGCTATCCCAATCTCCTTTCCTAGACACGCATAAGTACTATATATTGTTCAATTGTTGCACTTCTAAGCTTTATAGTTGCTACAATTCTTTGATTAATGATTAAACAGGTGGCCTCTTATATTTGTTTATTAGTTTGAACTTTGACCTAGTTGGAAGTTGAAATAAAGAATAAGAAAATATTGAAAAAAGCTAACTGATTTATAACAAGATCATTAACTTTTTATATATATTATTGAATGCCAATTGTTACATAATATACGTTTCCAATAATAATATATCCTAATTAATGTAGTTGGAAAATATAGAAATAGTAATTACAAATAAGGTATTTCAGTATACCTTTGATGCAAAAGACTTATCGATTTCAACCTTTTACGTGTTTTATAACTCATTTGTCATGAACAAGAACCCATGAATAGACTTTTTTTTTCTTGCTTTGATAGAATACTTCTAGAATATTTATAAAGCATACAAACTAGAACTCTAAAGATTAAGATGGTATCCTAGAGAGCACCCAGAGAGTATATGGAGAGAGATAGAGAGATTTAGAAGTATTCTGAAATGTAATATTAGTCTATTATGTGTCTTATACATATCTGTTATATATTAGAGAGAAATAACTAATCCCAACCACTTAGGGATAAAGTTAGACCTTATCTCAAGTACTCAAATTTGATATCGTCTCTATCAAATATATTAGAGTTATCCCAACACTAGAACTTATCTAATGTTTTGTTTGAGGGTGCAAATAATTCCTATGTGGACATACCATAGGGCAATACAATAGCAACAAATGTAGAAACAAAAGTATCTTTTTTTTTTTTTTTTTTTTGACATTTTCCTTCCAGTTGAAGCATACAAATCAGACAAGCCTAGCTTGGCAAACAAATCTTAAAAAGAAGATTAAGACAAAAGGTCTAGTAAGCATGTCACTCAACTGGGACTCTGAGTGTACATATAGTGTGCAAGTACCACCTCGCATCAAAAGATCCCAAATAAAATGACAATTAATTTCAATATGGTTTGTGCGCTCATGAGAAATAAGGTTACTGGAAATGAAGATAGCATACTGATTATTACAAAACATTGACATCGGCTTAGGAACCTCTATACCAAAATCGTGCATGAGTATGCAAACCCAAAATATCTCAGTTGCTGTATTAGCCATGACATAATATCAGTTTTTACACTTAAACGAGTAACAACATTTTACTTTTTGCTTGTTACTTTGCCAAGTGACAAGGTTGTCACTAATAAAGATACAACAGCTATAGGTAAAGCAACGATCAATCCGACTACTAGTCCAGTCAGCATTATTATAATTAATCATAAAAAGAGATGAAAGTAAATATAATAAACCACGACTGGGTGCCCTTCAAGTAACATAAGATACGACGCATTGGCTCAAAGTATGATAAATAAAGAGCATGCGTAAATTAACTAACAACACCTACAGTAATGTAATGTTAGGATGAGTGACTGTAAGGTAGATCAACTTTCTAGCTAAGTATCGATAATGACTAACATCAGATAATGGTGTACCAGTAGTTGTATCAAGTTTAACAAAGATGTCCATAGAGGTTTCAGCAGGGCAAGAACCTAACAAACCAAATTTAAATAAAAGATCCAAAACATACTTGTGCTGTGAAAGAGTAAGTCTTACACAAGATTGTGTTATTTTTATGCCAAGGATATAGTAAAGAGAACTTAAGTTTTTACTATGAAAATGTTAATTTAAATGAGACTTCAAATCAGAAATACTTATGATGTTTTTGCTGGAGATGATCATATTGTCAACATACATAATCAAAATAATAAAACAAGAAAAAGAGCACAGAGTGAAAATAGAATGATCTCAATTAAAGCACTTCAAGCCATATTTCAGTAAAACATCATTGAAGAGGTCTAACTAGGCATGCAGAGATTGTTTTTGAACATATAATGTATGCCATAATTTGTAAACTATGTGTTCACTACTGGGAACGATATAGCCAGGAGGTTACTCCATGTAAACCTCATCTTGAAGCTTAGAATAAAGAAATGCACTTTTAATCTTCAGTTGGTAAAAAGGTTAAGAGCAACTCACAGCTATAACAAGAAGTATGTGAACAAAGTTCAACTGTGTAATACCCGAGATTTTTGTAATAAATGTATATGTCATTTTGCACCTATCTTGGATGAGTATGTATTAAAGTTGTAACTGCGGGCGCTAACCATGGTTTGAGTTATTTGAGAACCTTAAACCCCTACAAGAAGTTAAGTGTGGAAACTTAGGCTTAGGGGTGAAATGGAATGACTTGTTATTGAACACCTATGTTTGTTTTGCATTGATGCAAAGTGGCCGGTCATCAAAGAAAATACAAGGAACTAGGTTTCGATTTTGACTACTTTTGATGCTTAATTTTGACTAATCCATGCATATAGGTTAGAGTTACCTCTAGTGGATTTTTGACCAATCAAAGGGGAGAGAAGTGGAAACAAATTGGTTATAGACCAAGGCTTGGCCGGATAGAGTTGAGAGGGAAAACAAAAAATCTTGTTTTTGTTGTGTGTTAGGTTGGTTGGTCTTTCATTAGCTTGTCATTTAGCTAATTTGGTCTTCTAGCATTTATATTGGTGGGGGCCACATAATTAAGTATGGAAGACTTCCCAAGCTACATACATATATACATATATGTATATAGCTTGAGTTGGTGGAGAAAACTCTCCCGGATGAGTGGCCTTGGCCAGTTGAGGGGTCTTGCGGTATCCCTAGATTGCAAGCTCATTTAAGATGGTGGGACTCCATGAAAACTTGAGTGGTTTAAAATGTAACCAAGTTGGTTAGGAAGAGCTTAAAGTTGACAAGTGGAGGGCTTGAGGAATGACACATGCTTCATCTAGCTAGGAAAGAACTAGGTTGATTAAACTATAAAATAATTAGTTGAGAAGGCCTCAATTATGTGTGTATGATGTACATGCCCTTGTGTGTACATAAGTATGTAAAGCATATAAGGTCATTCGGCCATGAGGGAGGAAAGAAAAGAACCAAAAGAAATAAAAATTGAGAAAAAATAAAAGAAACGAAGAAGAGTGGTCAACCAAGGAGAAAGAAAGGGATGAAGAAAGGAAAAAGAGAAAGAGGAATGGAAGAAGAAGAAGAAGAGATTTGAGGAGAGAGAGTCCACAAAGGTTGAAAGAAGAAGCTTGATATTCCTTAAGTGAAGTCTAAGCCAAAGATTGAGGTAGGGAAAACCTCTTACTTCTTCTTTACACACATATATATATATGCCTTGGTGTGAATTAGAAGAGTATGAACTTTCTTCATTCCTCTTCTTTATCTATATGAGACACATGCTCCTGCTTGAATTGCTTGAGAGAGTGTTAGAGCTAGTGGAAGGATGCTCTTGTTGCCTTCTCACCTTACTTTAGTGTAAAGGTGTGAGTTTGGAAAGATATGTAAAGGAAGAACAAAAGAAAATAGAAAGGGGTTTTGTCATGGTTGGGTTTGGTTATCAAAGGTTGTTTGGGATGGCTAGAAATTTAGGATGTGGGATACCTTGGGGCCATGGTAAATAAGCTTTAGGATTGAGAGTTTTGGTGGGTGTTAAATCTACTGTCTGGATAGTGGCTCATAGCATCCGAACGGTCAGGAGACGTCTCGGAACCCTACTTCTCGGCCATCTAGATGGTGCCATGGAGCGTCCAGACGGTCAGGCCATTTCTGGCACCCTTGTTCCCAGCCGTCCGGACAGTTTCAGGGAAGCGTCCGGATAGTCCTTGGTATTTAGGTTCGATTTGAGATTTTCTCACCATATTTTATTGCTATACTGTCTTTGAAGCACTTGGTATATTTGCATGAGTTATGTCTATTCGCTTTGCTCCAGATGTCAAGTGGATGTTTAATTGTGAACTTACATGACTGGTCGGTGTGAAACCCATTTTGAAAGCAAACAATCTTAATAGAAACAAAATGATCAGTGTATAAAGACGTATCGTCGCCTTGGGCCGAAACCCTAAAGCACAATTAGTCCATACCCCGATTTTATATAGTGTACTGTCGCCTTAGGCCGAAATCCTAAAGCACGATTAGTACGTACCAAGAGCTCATATGGCGTACCGTCCCCTAGGGTTGAAACCCTAAAGCACGATTAGTCGGTACCAATGTTTTTGTTTTATGGCGTATCGTCGCCTAGGTTTGAAATCTTAAAGCACGATTAGTCGGTACCCAAGTTCCTGCGGCGTATCGTCGCCTTGGGCTAAGGTCCTAAAGCATGATTAGACACTTCCCAAATCCACGATGAAACGTATGAACGGTTGTTATGTGAAATGTATGAAATGAAACGTCTCTTATTGAGCGAGCGCATATGATACTTCATTATTGTTATGCACTGTTGTTATTTTTTCGTTGTGTTATTCAGCATTGCCATGTATGTATATATATGTGTTATTTGGAGGTTTCGGGGTCACGTGTGGTTTAGTGCTCACGTTCCTACAGATGTCCATGCAGAACCCACCAAGGAGAATTAGCTGAGACCAGAGACATGGATAGGAGATACATCAGGCATGGCTCCAAGCCTACATAATTTCAATGTGTTGTAAATGAAATGTATGGAAGGGAAAAACATTGTAAAGACAGAATTATTGAATAGTTTTGATTTTAGACATGTAATGGCCTTAAGGCCCACAAATGTACCTTTACTGTATTTATGAAAAGACAAATAGACTGTTTTAAACCCATTGGTATGGCTATACATGGTTCTTTCTTATTGAATGGATATATTTGGTGGGTCCCATTGCGTGACCGTTGTGTATGCTTTGATATGATGACCAGGTTATCCATGTTATGCATGTGTATCACTCACACCTCGGGTCCTCGGATCCGGGGCGTGACAAACTGAGCAATTGAAGAAAATGTCTATAGATAATTAACTTTATAAGTCTAAGTATAGCCTTTGGCAACGAAGTGTTTTAAGCCGCTCAACAAAACCACTTGCAAAATACTTCACATTATAAACCCAATGATATCCCACAGTTTGCTTTCCAAATGGTAATGGTGCTAGCTCCCAGGTATGATTCTAATAAAGTGCATGCATCTCCTCATCCATTGCATGCTTCCATCTAGGAGAAGATAATGCAATTTTGCATGGACTAGAAAAGAAATAGAATGTTGACACCCCAATGTTGCCCTCCGTTTGATATTTATAGTGTTTAATGCTTTTTAGTTGAATAGTGCTTTGCTAATTAAGTTTTCTTACTAGTAAGATATGTCAAAGAGTCATAATTCGACAAAAAGTGAACAATCAATAAAATGCTGGTTATGCCTTTAAATCTAGGAAAAGCTAAGCTGAAGACCCAAACTAAGGTAGAAGCCACTAAATTACGCAGGCATATCCAAGATCAAGCAAACAATTATAATATCAATAGAAGAGCTAAAATCAATTTGGTCCCAAAGTTAAGATTGGCCTCTACCAATACACCCAAAGACTAATATCAATTAGAATGCTTAAATCAAGCCAAAAATATACAAAAAGACACACAATATCCCAAGACAATCTAGAGAATATAAAATATAACTCAGAGTAGCCAAAATGCCACTCTAGAGGTCATCTGGCTCCACCGACTCAAAATAGCTCCTACCAACGATAAAGATGCTACTGGTACTCCAAATACAATTTGAGCATCTAGACGACGTCATAATAATGCCTTTAAATTACACAAAAATATTAAAGATAAGTTCCTAAGGTAATGGCATAGCTGGGTCTGGCTAAGTCAAACCTTAAGAGGTCCATTCGCTGATTCATTTACAAAATTTGTTAATTTTTTATAAATTTATAAAAGTGTCTAGGAGTCCTGGAAATAGAATTTTTGGATTCCTCGCACCCAAAAATGATAGGAGTAGTCAACCTAATGGTGCCTCCAAGGGTTTGGCAAAGGATTTGGCTCACCCTATCTCCGTTTCAACCTTTTCAGAGCAGTAGCAGATTTCAAATTGACCTAACTTGGTCTTTGAGAATCCAAATTGAATCGAATTTTTGAAAGCTTCTAAAAACTACACCAAAAGTCTTAGAATGGCTCAAACTTATCGAGACTAAACTTGAACTTTGCTGAACATGGCCTCAGCCAATGGCTAAGGTCAAAATGGCCCTTATTTTGGCTTAGTTGCCAATTTAGATGCCAAATAGGCATGTGGCAAGTTGTTTCACCTATTTTGAATTATAGAAGGTTTCACCCTATCACGCCCCAGATCTGAGGACCCGATGAGTGAGTGATAGCATATACATCATGAATAACCTAGGCACATATATCAAAGTAATGCCACGGTCATGCAACGGACCCACAAAATGTCCCCTATGATAATACGGTTTAAACCTGTCACAATCTTACCCTGTCACAATATCAACGCTGCCAAATATAACATCTTAAACCTGCTAGGCCAGAATATCAAAGTGACTTACAGTCAGACCCATAAGGGGCTAAACTCATTATAGAAGCATAAGAAGTGAAATAAGTCACAGTTTCATTATAACTACATGCCCAAAATTATAACTATAGCATCGGGCCTTACGACCATTACATTCCCCAAAAATCAAAACTTAAACTGAAGTATATTAACAAAAACAACAGATAATCCAAGTTTAGGAGTGTGCTATGCATGTCCTCTAACAAGGCTTGAAGACTCATATAGTTCTCCTGCGTGGGTCCTGCACCAAGGTCTGTAGGGATGTGAGTACGGACGGCTTGTGCTCACGCTACTACACAAATATCTATATGCAATACAATACTATATGTTTCTAATGCAAAGTAAAGAACATATAAAGCAAGTTAGGAAGAATAAATACAATCAAGTAACGAACTCAAACCCATAACACACCAACATAGTACAACAATTCAAATTCCTTATTGAACATGTCATGCCCCGGATTCGAGGACCCGAGGTGTGAGTGATAAATATGCATAACATGGATAACCTAGTCATCATATTAGAGCATACACAACGGTCAAACAATGGGACCCACCAAATACATCAATATGAACCTAATAATACCATAAACCAACCACAAGTGAGAGAGCAAGGTACATCTATATAATGGGCATTCAAACGGTATAATCTTCTTTCATAAGTAAACTAAATGTACATCAGTTGGCCTTAAGGCCATTACATTTCCAAATTCAAAACTATTCAACAACTCTCTTTACAACGCTTTCCTTTCCACACATTTCATTTACAATACGTCAAAATTACGTAAGACTGGAGCCATGCCCGATGCATCTCCTATCATTGCCTCCGGTCTTAGCTAATTCTCCTGGGTGGGTCATGCATTGGCATCTATAGGGCCGTGAGCACTAAACCATACGTGCCCACGAAACTTCCCAATAACACATATATATATATGCATAGCAATGCTAGGAGGACACAACGGAAAGATAACAACAGTACATAACAACAATTAAGCAGCATAATAAATGCATTCAGTGTCATACGTGCTCATTTAATCGGATACATTTCGTATATCGTTCTTTCATACGTTTCATTGGGGGTTTTGGGAATGTGTCTACTCGTGCTTTAGGATCGCAGCTCAGGGCGACGATACGCCGTAAGGCATATGGGTTCATACTAATCGTGTTTTAGGATCTCGGCCCAGGCCGATGATACGCTGTATGAAATCTTGGTATAGACTAATCGTGCTTTAGGGTCTCAGCCTAAGGCGACGATACACCCTTGTACACTAATCATTTTGTGAGCTACTAACCCACCGGCATGAAAACTAAACCTTGCGCAGGTTCTGGGACACTCAACCAGAGGGTATCTCAAAATCCTTCTTCTTTTCTGTACCCTATAACCTCGGCTAAACAAGCAAGCACATCATTTCATTTCTTTGCCATTATGGTTGTTAGATTAAGGAATGTGTCTCATACCAATCATTCACGCGCGTTTCCAATATAACATCATGTTACTATTATCATTTCCCGTAAGTATGCGAATAAACACAACATCATGCAAGTTTAACAAGTGTTGTACTATTAGGTGAAGAAAACGGAGAAATGAAACAAAGTGGAGAAGTAAACCAAACCAAAGAAGACACTTGAAGAAAATCTACATCACCGTCCAGATGCCCCCTGTCACTGTCCGGATGGCTGAGAGCAAGGTTCTGAAAATTGGCTAGACTGTCCGGACGCCTCCTTCCACCGTCCAGACGGCCGAGAGTAATGTTCAAAAACAATAGTTGGACCGTCAGGACCCTCCAAACCTCCGTTCGGACGGTGGGTTCCAATAACCAATGAAACCCTAACTTTTAAGTCTTTGTCCATAGTATCAGGACCTCATGACCTAAGTTTCTCACACCATCAACATGACACTCTATAACTCATCTTAACCATGACAAATACCCTTATTTCCTTTTTCATACGCACATCGAAATCAACTTCACACTTTTACACGTACATGATGAAAAAAAGAAGTAAAAGAACCTTCCTACTAGCTTTAACCCTCTCTCAATCCAACTAACATGAACAAGTGTTTCATATAGGTAAAGAAGGGGAAGAAAGAGAGTTCCTACTCTTCTAATCTACACTAAATCATATATACATATGTGTGAAGAAGTAAAAGGTTTCCCTACCTCAATCTTTAGCTTGGATCTTCACTCAAGGGATTTCACACTCTTTTCTTCAAGCTTTGATTTCCTCCCAGCTCAAGCCACCAAGATCACTTTTTTTCTTCCTTCAATTCTTTAACTTCTTCTTCTTCGAATTTCTTCTTCCTCTCTTCTTCTTCTCATCTTTCTCTTTTTTTTCTTTTCTTTTTTGCTTTGGTCGGATGCTCTATGACCTCTTTGGTGTGGCCAAACCCCTTAAAGGGCCCTTCTTCCATTCCTTCCATTCCATTTGAATAAGGTGGCACAATCTTGGCCTTCCATCATGGCAATAAATATATATATATATATTATATATAAAGGAGACAACTTGGTCTTCTAAATTAATTAGGGGTCCCACCATATTAATTATAGTAAGACCTTCTCATGAGTCATATGACAACCAAGGCAATGAAAGCCCCCTAGTCCATCCAGCCATTCATTCTGTCAACCAATTTGGTTTCAATCTCTTGGCCAAGAAAGTAACTCTCCTAACTAAGTTGGTTACATAGTTCAATTGCTCTCATGGCTCACTCTCATTCTTCCATTTGGCATCCATTAAACTAATAAAATGATATACATATACATACAGGGAAGCCTTGGCCGGCCAACCCTCTACTTGGTATTACTTTTCCATAATATATCTATATATGCATTCCTCTAAGTCTTCTCTATTTAAGAGCATAGTCCCACCATGTTGACCAACCAACCTAGCACACAACAAAAGGTAAATTTTTCCCTCTCAACTCCATCCGACCAAACCTTGGCTTTTGACCAATTTGCTTCCACTTCCCTCTCCTTTGATTGGTCAATAAGTCCACTAGAGGTGTCTCTAACATATATGCATAAATTAGTCAAAATTAAGCATCAAAAGTAGTCAAACTTGGAACCAAACTTCTTGCATTTCCTTTGATGACCGACCACCATGCACCAATGCAAAAACAAAAGTGTCAAAGGTAAGTCATTCCATGATCAAACTTGATAAACCATGCACCTACACCATTCAGCCAACTTGGAACCATTTCACTAACTTTCTTCCACCTAAGGGTAATTACTACTTGTCACATAAGCAGCTCCAAAATAGCTTAAACACATAGGTTGCATTCATTATAAAATTTCAGGATATTACAGAACAGCTTTCCATATTCCATTACCATTATTCTTTCCATATTCTAACAAGTTTTCTATTTCACAAACTGTCACACATTCATCAAGGATCGGGTACCTAGTTAATCATGTTTTAGGAGCTCAGCCCAGGGCGACGATACGCCATAACATGTTTAAGTACATCATTCATCGTTCTTTAGGATTGCAATCCAGGGCTACGATACGCCCTAATCCATCAATCATGTTTGTGGGCTACTAACCCACCGGCATGAAAACATAACCCAATGCCGGTTTTGGGACTTTCAACCCGAAGGTATCTCTAGACCCTTCCTATTTCTCGTACCCACTATCCCTGGTTAAAATCAAACATACTAAAAATTTTTAGTCCTTTAATTTCACGCTTGTTCATTTAATTACATCGAAGGTATACAACAACAACATAATAGTAAACACAACACAACTTTATCAACTGAGCTCACAATCTAACACCATTGCACCAAGACAACTTCCAACCAATATGTATCACTTTAAGCATGAAAAATTTAAGCTTTGGCACCATTTAAACATGCAGAAAATTCAGCACACTATATCTCCCCTTTATCTACTTTAAATGGCTCAAAAATAATAACAAACATACATATATCAACTAGACAATTTCCATGCATATTCAAGCAAGGTGTCTAGCTGAAATTTAGGTCCCAAAAATGTGTTAAAGTCCAGAAATTTCCAGCTTTCAAGCTACGGTTTATATTAAGTGTTTTCTAGGTTTTTAGCTCACCAAACTTGCTAGAATTGTAACCAAATGTTCCTCTATCAACATTGAGTCATTTACGGTGAAATTTAAGCCCTTAAAACAAAACATACTCTGTTTTTATCCCTAAAATACAGCAGCTGTATCATTTTCTTTTTAGCATGTTTCTTGGCCAATTTGAGTTCATTCCAACACAATAATTCAAGAAATCATTTTTCTACTAATCCCTTTACAATTGTTTGCAAATTCCTACACTCACATGGCATACACACATATATAAAAGGTAGTAGAAAGTTCCCTACCTCACTCCTTCAATCTCAAGTTGTGAAAAATTCCAAGAGAGGTGAGATGGATGTTCAAGTCTCTAATTTGAGGAATTCAAGTTCTTCTCTTCCACCTCTTCCTTCTTAATTTTCCAATTCTTCAAGAATGCCTTGAAAGGAAGCAAGGTTCTAATTCTACTTATGTAATACCCTGACTTTCTAAGTGAATGTAGATTGAGTATTTAATATGTTTTAAATCTAACTTAAAATCTAAGATAAGTAATCTCCCTAGAACTTGAATTTAGCTTAAGGAAAATGATATTTGAGCATCCTTAGACCTTAAAGTGAATTAAGATAATATTGGTTTAAGGTTTAGGGAATTGGAAAACCCTAGTTGGTTAAGTTTAATTTAGTGAGTTGTTAAGTGAATTTTAGTGATTTTAAGCTTCTAAATGCTAGAGTTTTGACTCAAATTCAAGGGGATTAATGTATTCTAGAGGTTTAGAATGATAATTAGGATTTAAATAGTGAATTGGAGGGGAAATGAAGGGATATTCGGCTAAGTAGAAGAAATGGCACAAATTTTTGACTTTTTAGCCCTAATTTTGACCTAGGGACCTAAAGGTAATTAAGTAAAT
>JAVXUM010000030.1:3738098-3753831 GCA_035590655.1 Pouteria glomerata
CCACGTAAATCTGGGTGTTTCTTCTTTTTTCAATTATCTGCGTGTGATTGCCATAATTTCTAGCTTTTGTTCTAACAAACTGGTATCAGAGCTTGACTGTTCGATCCCTGTTCTGACCTGAGTTATTATGGCTTCGTCTTCGTCAACAAAATATGATATCGGTCAATTCGATGGGAACAGCAGTTTCAGTTTATGGCAGGTAAGGATGATGGCTGTCCTTACACAGCAGGGCCTGAAGAAAGCTATATATGGGAAGACGAAGAAACCAGCCGCTATGTCTGATGAGGATTGGAATGAATTGGATGACAAAGCCTTGTCTGCGATCCAACTATGCCTGACAAACGAGGTGCTGCAGGAGGTATTATCGGAGAAGACGGCTGTAGGATTGTGGTCAAAATTGGAGAATCTTTATTTGACCAAATCTCTCACCAATCGGTTGAGGCTGAAGCAGCGTCTTTATACCTTAAGTATGGCAGAAGGTACTTCAGTTAAATCTCATATTTCTGAGTTTAATTCAATACTGACAGATCTGCAAAGAATTGATATTAAAATAGATGATGAGGATCAAGCTCTCTTATTGTTATGCTCATTACCTCCTTCGTATAAACATTTTAGAGACACCATGATTTATGGTAGAGATACTATCTCCCTTGAAGATGTTAAAGTTAATTTGCAGAGTAAAACAGAAATTGATAATGATTTGACATCTGGCAAGAGTGATAATCAGGGTGTTGGTTTGGTTGCAAGAGGAAGAAATTTCGAAAGGAATTCGAAACAGAATAAGGGGAGACCTAAGTCTCGTTCAAAATCCAGACATAGGGATTTGACCTGTTATTACTGTGGCAAGAAAGGGCACATTATATCTAATTGTTTCAAATTGAAGAACAAGAATAACAGAGGTGTTAATGAAGCTAAATCCCAACAAGGGAAAGAGAATGATCAGTCTGCTGAAGCCAGTGTTATTGAAGATGGGAATAGTTCTAGTTCTGACATCCTTTTATCTGTTGATGACAGAAAAAGGCCTACTGCTGAATGGGTTCTTGATTCAGGTTGTTCCTACCATATGTGTCCCAATAGGGACTGGTTTTCCACATATAATTCTGTAGATTGTGGAGTGGTTTTGATGGGTAATAATGTTGCTTGCAAAGCTGTTGGAAAGGGGACAATTCGAATTAAGATGTATGATGGGATGATTAGAACTTTATTTGATGTCAGGCATGTTCCTGATTTGAAGAAAAATCTCATCTCTTTGGGTACACTTGATTCAAATGGGTGTAAGTACACGGCTGAAGGTGGAGTCATGAAGATCAGTAAGGGTGCTCTTCTTTTAATGAAAGGTAAGAAAGTAGGCAGCTTATATATATTAGATGGGTCGACTGTTACTGGTTCAGCTGCAGTCTCTCTTGTTACAGATTCTGACACTACCAAGCTGTGGCATATGAGATTGGGTCACATGTGTGAGAGAGGGCTTTTTGTGTTGAGTAAGAAAGGTCTTTTGGGTGGTCAAAGTACAGGTAAATTGGGTTTCTGTGAGCATTGTGTTTTTGGGAAGCAAAAAAGGGTCAGCTTCAGCACTGGTATACACAGGACTAAGGGTACTCTGGACTACATTCATTCAGATCTTTGGGGGCCTTCTATAGTTACGTCGAAAGGTGGTGGTGCTCGATATCTGCTTACTATCATTGATGATTTTTCTAGAAAGGTTTGGGTCTATTTCTTGAAGCATAAAAATGATGTGTTTATGACTTTCAAACAGTGGAAGACTTTAATTGAAAAGCAAACAGGGAAACAGATTAAAAGGCTGAGGACTGATAATGGTTTAGAGTTTTGTGAGAATCAGTTTAATGAATTCTGCAAAAGCGAAGGAATTGTTCGGCACCGTACAGTTATTAAAACACCACAGCAGAATGGAGTTGCAGAACGTATGAACAGAACTTTGCTAGAAAAGGCTAGATGCATGTTGTCAAATGCTGGTTTAGGCAAAGAATTTTGGGCAGAAGCAGTGAATACGGCTTGCTATGTTGCAAATCGTGCACCTCATTCATCTCTGAAGTTTAAGACTCCTGAAGAGGTTTGGTCAGGTAAATCCTCTGATTATTCTGTTATGAAAATATTTGGATGTCCTGCTTATGCTCATGTCAATGAAGGTAAACTTGAGCCTAGAGCCAAGAAGTGTATTTTTCTTGGCTATGCAAGTGGGGTTAAAGGGTATAGGTTATGGTGTACTGATCCTAAGTCTCCAAAGTTTCTCATTAGTAGAGATGTTACTTTTGATGAGTCTGCTATGTTGCATCCTAGCAAAGATTCTCCTCTTTCTTGCAAAGATCACCAGAGTGTTGGAGAGAAGGTGGAGCTTGAAATTCCTAGTACACAGCCTCCTAAACAAGTTGCATTTCAACAGCAACCTATTGATGATCAGGTTCCAGATGAGTCAGCAGCAGAGGAATATCTTCTTGTCAGAGATAGAGAGAGGCGAACAGTGAGACCACCTCAGAAGTATGGTTATTCAGACTTTGTTGCCTATGCATTGTCAGTTGCAGAGACAGTTGAGTACAGTGAGCCTTCAACTTATACAGAAGCTGTTTCTTCTTGTGATTCTGGCAAGTGGTTAATTGCCATGAATGAAGAGATTGAGTCTCTTTATAAAAATCATACCTGGGATCTTGTCACACCTCCAGAGGGCAAGAAAATTGTTGGCTGCAAATGGGTTTTCAAGAGAAAGGAAGGCACCCCAGGTCAGGAAGATGTAAGGTATAAGGCACGATTAGTTGCAAAGGGTTATAGTCAGGTACAAGGAGTTGATTATAATGATGTTTTCTCTCCTGTTGTTAAACATAGCTCTATTCGTGTTTTGCTTGCTCTAGTTGCTATGTATGATTTAGAATTGGAGCAACTTGATGTGAAGACTGCTTTTCTGCATGGTGAACTTGATGAACATATTTATATGCAGCAGCCTGAGGGTTTTGAAATCGAAGGCAAGGAAGACTATGCATGCTTGTTGAAAAAGTCCTTGTATGGGCTGAAACAGTCTCCTAGACAGTGGTACAGGAGGTTTGATTCATTTATGGTGAATCTTGGTTACTGCAGAAGCAAATTTGATAGTTGTGTTTATTTCAGTAAGTCTCCTGATGGTTATTTCATTTACTTGCTGCTTTATGTTGATGATATGTTGATTGCAGCAAAGGATAAGTCCAAAATTAATGAGCTCAAGGTACAGTTGAGCACATAATTTGAGATGAAGGATTTGGGTCCAGCTAAGAAGATTCTTGGTATGGAAATTCAGCGTGACCGTAGTGCAGGGAAGTTATACTTATCTCAGAAGCATTATGTACAGAAGGTTTTAGAGCGATTTGGCATGAAAGATGCCAAACCTGTGAGTACACCACTTGCTGTTCACTTTCGACTTTCTGCTGCTTTGTCTCCACAGTCAGATGATGAGGTAAAGTTTATGTCACGAGTTCCTTATTCTAGTGCTGTTGGTAGTATTATGTATGCTATGGTTTGCACTCGTCCTGATATTGCACAGGCAGTTAGTGTTGTGAGTAGATATCTATCTTGTCCTGGTAAAGCTCATTGGCAGGCAGTGAAATGGATTTTGAGATACTTGAAAGGTACCTCCAGTGCTTGTTTGGAATTTGGAAAGAATGGTGATAGTTTGGCAGGTTTTGTCGATTCAGACTACGCAGGTGATCTTGATAGAAGAAGGTCATTGACAGGGTTTGTGTTCACTCTGGGCAGTTGTGCAGTTAGTTGGAAAGCTACTCTACAGCATACAGTTGCATTATCCACTACAGAGGCAGAATACATGGCGATTACAGAGGCAGTTAAAGAAGCTACTTGGCTTCGAGGTCTATTTAAAGAACTCAGTTTGGATCATGGAGTGACTGTCGTCCATTGTGATAACCAGAGTGCTATTCACTTAACTAAAGATCAGATGTATCATGAGAGGACGAAACACATTGATGTTCGGTATCACTACATTCGGGATGTTCTAGAAAAAGGTGATATTCAGGTGCAGAAGATTGGTACTGCAGACAATCCAGCTGATATGTTAACGGAGCCTCTTGTCATTTCAAAGTTTGAGCATTGCTCAAACTTGGTTGGTATTTGTCGATTGAGAACTTAGCTCGTCAGGGTTTTTTTTTGGAGAAGGCAGTGTTGCAGCTATGTTTGATTATCTTTTGGGGATTCAAGTCAAGGTGGAGATTTGTTATTGTGTGCCTTGAATCAGTTTCTGACCCGGTTCTATTCGTGACCCGATCCGACGAAATTTGTGGCGACCCGATGCGCGTTTTTCAAGGAGATCTGTGATGGTAGCGAAGGGCTTGGGCCGATAGGCTCAAGCAACCTACTAGATTAGGTTTTTTTTCAGCAGGTCTTAATATATATATGTATTCGTGGAACTAGGGTTTAAACCCCACAATCTTTGTACCCTTTGATTTTATATAGTGGATTGCAGCCGTCTTTGCCCGTGGTTTTTTCCGAAAGAGTTTTCTACATAAAATCTGTGTGTTTTTCTGTTTTTAATTACCTGCGCGCGATTACCATAGTTTATAGCTTTTGTTTTAACAGCAACTTTACTGGTGGTTTAGACATGGAGTTATGACCTCATCAACTGTCAGACTACATTTTTCCTGCAGCTGGCCAAAATTTTTCATGTCGATTCTGTCCTTTGGTTTGAGTTTTTTATTATTAGGTAACCGTCGTCAGATGCATACCAAGAGTGTCATCTTTGAAATAAGATAAATGCATAATGCTTAAGATAAATTACATTTAACATTTTTTTTTACATTATTAATAATTTCATTTTTTAAAAGTAATATTTTAAATCAATATATTTTATTTTATACATTTAGTTCAGTTTTACTGTACTTATTATTTTAGTTATTATTAAAAAAATGTTATCACTTGCCGCAATTTTTATCAATGAATTTGACAAATCGAGACAAAAATGAAACAATTTAAATTATTGGTGAGATGGTATAGATGGAGTACAGTGATAGTAAATATAATTTATCCCAAAAATTATTAGACTCCCATAGTCTAGTTGTGAATTACTTTTTTTTTTTTTTTTTTGACAAAAAATAATACATAAATGTTTAAATATCTAGACTTAATTTTCACCTTCTCAGTCTGGATCAGTATTCCCAAAAGTGATATGTGTATAAACATCAAACTAAAGTTTGCATCAGAGAGAGAGAAAGAGAGAGAGAGAGAGAAAGTTATAATAACCAAAACCAAAATGCACATTCATTAACAGAAATCACATTCAAGCCCTTTAGTATATCCTATGCATGCATGAGCGATTGTAACGGGTTACAAAAGAAGTTATTCCAAATCACTAATGCTTCAAGTACTGTTGACGTCTGGATCTGTTCCTTAAATGCTTCCCTGGAAATTTCAACACTCATGCATAGATGAAAGGAAAGACCAAAGATAATGCATGCATGTCATAAATTATTCTCCAAGTTTCTAGTTTACGTAAGCCACTTATTAGGAAGAAGTGGCTCCCGAACTAATAATGCTTGAAGTGATGATGCGGGTCGGGTCCTCCTGGACTTGTTCGATCGGGCTGATTGGTTGCCTTCGTCTGATTTATCTCCTGATCCCTTCTAAATTGCACTTCAAATGCTTCTCTGGCAATCGCAATTGGCTTCAAACTCCGGGAAGTCGTCGTGGCAGATGAGAGCAAGATCAAAAAAATGCAAGCTAAAAGCTTGAAACTACTCATTATAGTTCTTCTAAGGTATGTTCTAGCTTCTGGTTGGGTAGCTAGAGCAAGTGATGGTAAGCTCGAAATTTTAGGGTATTTATAGCCAGAACATTGTTGGCTGTCTTTTTCACTTTATTCTAAAGGTGGGAAAAAAATGGTTCAAACGGTTTGTCTTCAAGCATCAGGCATGCATTAAACAAATTCCTCATTTTAATTAAGAAGTTGAGTTCTAATTACTTTTATGTTGGATTGAAAATCATCTCATTTGAAAATTAATTGGTGTTCTTCAACCAAAGAAAATTCTTCTGCGACGTTATGGTGTCTTGCCATCCAAAGTGGATCGAGAGGAGAAAATTCCGTTTATGACATTGTGATATCACGTAAGAGATAGAACTACGTTGGCACAGTCCTGCACTATAACTGGGGCAACTTGATCTAAAAAAAATAGTTTGATTTTTTTTTTAAATTTAGCCAAGTTTATTTTTTTGTAATACATTCAACTACTGTACATTTAAACATTTTGTTCTGTCTAAATTTTTGTAACTTAGTTTATTTTATCTTTAAACTTTTTATTCAACTTAGTTAAACCTCAAATTTTAAGTGTTTGAAGAATTGTTATAGAAATCACTAATGTAGTAAACGTCATTGTATTCATATAAAATTAGTACGCCCTCGTCTTCGAAAAAAAAAATGATAATAATGAAAAATTGTATATTGGAATTAAGGATTGCGATACCATTTAATTACTTTACTAATCCACGTTGGTGCCATGAATGAATAGTACGTGGACCACACATACATAGATCACAAATAAGATTGTGATACCAAGAGTATAAAATCTTTCCTTGAAAGATGAGAGCTAACCAAGCAGAGAGAAAGTTGAGGACACGTTATGCAGACGAATGACAGCGAAGAATGGACGGCGATTGAAGCGATGCTGACGCAGAGATGAAAAGCCATTGGTTTTTTGATCAAGCAGCTAGCATATTGCCGATGACCGGCCAATTTGGCAATTATCCATTCAAGGGTAGGTCTCCTCTGATCCATTGACCTAACATGGATAAAGCCTACACATGCAAGCCAGAAAAAGGTTATTAGTTAGCATAACTATTGCCAAAAGAAAAAGGACTGAAAACATTCATGTATTTATTGCTTTTTTCTTTATATTGTAAGATAAGCAGGGATTAAGTTGCTTCCATGCTACTACCGAGTCATCCTACGCTCATTCATAAAGTTCTAAATCTAAATAAAGACTGAATTCTACTAATATATATATACATATATATATATATATATATATGTATATAGCTAAGTTGGTGTATGGACTTTGGCATTGAATCATTTGGCAAGACACCTCAGAACCACAAGCAGGAATACTATTTGTGTTTATCCGTGTCATGCTTTGCCAAATATTCTCGCATTTAAAAAAAAAAAAAGGAAAAGGAAAGAAAAAAAGTTAGATTATCCTCTTAGTATTAAAGTGAAAAGTCTGTTGTTTACATAGATTAATTGATTTGAATAATTAAGTACCATTTGATGACATCTTTACTCATTTATAATTAAAATATACCGACTAACCTTCTCCAAAAGTATGATTAAATATATAATAGGGGATAATACTAAACTATGAGTAGTTTAATTAGGTGGTGTTTGGCTCACTAACAAAAAAATAAAATTAACTATTATTAATTTTCTTTAATTTTTTCTAACTTTTTTCACCTAATACAAAAATTTACCAAATTTTTTTTTTACTTTTCTCAATTTGTACCATTTTTCTTCAATTTTCATTAAATTTCTATAATTTTTTCTAATTTTTTTCATTTTATAAATTTTTAATAAACATCCAACTAACACGTAATAAAAAAAATGTACAAAATTGCACTCCTTTTTAATCGTCCAAACCGCCCAGTTTTTGTTTTTGTTGAGTTTTATTTATTTATTAAAAATAAGGAATCGTATAAATTAATTATGCACCCCTAACATTGACGATTCGATTGGCGGCGTGCACAGTGCTCATGTCCATGCATGCATGTTACTGTTTACTCAGTTAGGAGTCATCAGATATTATACTTTGGGGATTGGAATCCAGTCCAGCTGGGGATTGGAATCCAGTCCAGCCTTTGATTGGAGTCACCATCAGATATTGGCTACGTTTGCATATTGAGAAGATATATTTTCTAACAATAAATAAAATAAATAAATAAATAAATAAGTAAAACACAACCGACCATGCCTTCCGCTTAATATCGGATTTAGATAAATACCTTAAAAAAAAAAAAAAAAAAAAAAAAGGGATTTAGATAGAGATCAGATCTTAGCGCCACTACTCCTCCTTTTAAGAATATTTAATATCATTTAACATTATCTTTTTAAAATAATTCTTTATAATAGATATATAATTCTTTTTATTTACATAACAATTATAGAGATTATTCAAAATAATTATGTTAATGTGAGTTTATCTTTTTTTTTCCTGTCTATTTTAAAAAAGACAAGTGATTAAGGACCACTTGCACAATGATAACCAAAATTTGAAGTAATTAGCCTGGAGAAGCAATTTGGCAAAAAAAGAGTTAAACATATATATATATAGTCCCTTCGGGGACAGCCCAGTGGGTGGAGCGGTGAGCGCGGAGACCAAAGGTCACGAGTTTGAACCCCGCCAACACTCTCTTGGGTTGAGCCGGTCAGCTGGGGCTTACTTAGGCTGGTTTACCCTCCATGGTTCTTTGCCGGCCAGGTTCATGGGGCGAGTTTCACCCAGTGCACACCCTCGTGTAGTGGCTGCGGGCTTCCTCGTACCAGAAGAGTTAAACATATATATGTATATACATACACACTACTGTTACTTATCAAAAAAAAAAAAAAGAAGTAATTAATTTGTACTGTCGGAAATTAAACATAAATCAAATTCAACAACATACACATCTCATTGATGCTTTTAACAGATTTTACAAAATAAGATTGGAGTAATTGTTCATTTGATTTGTTAATCTCCCAAAATGAGAGTATATAATATCTAAAATTAGTGTTATTACATTTTTTCTAGTTAAAGTATTATTTTCTTTCAAAATTTGAATATTCAAAAAAATTTTCTGTTAAATCGTATCTCTAGTCCCATTATATGTTCCACCAACTAAATATCAAATAAAAACTATTCTCACAATAATAATAATAATAATAATAATTAATTCGGTCAAATATTGCATGATATTATGTATCCCCTAAGGCCTCGTTTGCTTATTGTATTACCAACGTGGGATTAGACAAAATGTCCTTGGGTTTCACAATTTTTAACGTTTGGTGTCGCCTTTGCACTCCTAATTTCTGCTGCAACATTGGATAAATTGTCCATAAATCGTGGAATAAGAAATCCTATGATGGGTGGAGTATTATTAATACCACACCTTCGAATTTGCTTCCCGCTAAAATTTAAAATTTTAAAATTATTTTCTGTCACATCACATATCAAATTACATCTTTTATTCCACTTTATATCCCACCAACCAAACACTAAAAAAATAATCTCAAATAAAAAATTAATCCAATCTTTTATCCAATTCCATCTATTATCTCCTAGTATTACTTATCCTCTATCATTCAATCCCTCTAAACAAACACAACCTAAATGTGCAGTAAATCTGATCTTTTTAATGGATCTAACTTTGTAGTGGCCTTACCTATTAGAAATATATATATATATATTATTTTATTTTATTTTTATGTCGTTCATTCTTTTTCATGCATAGCTGTAAGCATTACAAAACCTAAATAGATACGTAATGCCACTTGAAAATTTCATAAATTCTTTTAACTTGACGGTTATGGGCAAGCAAAGAGCTTGTCTTTTATCAATTTGTCTGTATCTCGATAATGGGTCTCCAAGTCAAGCATTTTCATAAGGTGACAAAATATGCTTTTGTGACCAAGGAACTAATTTCCAATAATACAAATAATATAAAAATTTCTTTTTTTCTTTCTATACAAATTTCTTTTCCCAAAATATGATTTTGCCTTTTTTTTAAAAAAATAGTTTTCAAATACATTATTCGCATTCATTAAAAATAAGAATAGGCAACGGGAGTGAAAAGGGCCATCATTTTCTCTCCCTCTCTCTCCCCCTTCTCCTTCCTCCTCCTCGGAGCTTATACGTTGGAATAAGTTTAGCATGTTCCGTAACCTGTCAAAAATTCAAGAATACAAAGCTTTCTAAAGGGCATTCTCTTTGCAATTTTATTACCTCAAATTACACTTCCTAATTTGCCATTAGTCCCCACCGAAGCACTTGTGCTCTTGGTGCTCCTACGTACAACCTTTGTCTCATTGCATCCCCAATCAACTGAGGAATTTCAAAGTTGTCATCTAGTCATCTTATATATGTATACATATATATGCATCCTCTTATAGTCATATGGAACCATAAATAAGCTCAAAGTTAATAAGCAAGAGCACGCAAGCAAAGGACAGATATTACTTTAGACTCTTAAAAAAAAAAAAGGCTCATAATGTCATTTTTCTCATAAAGTGATGGTGGCTCTTTCACAACCCAGTCACAAGAACAAAATGTCCAGCGTAATTCTGATCACTTATATTAACTTTCAGAGAATAGGCTTCTTTCCTGAATTAGAAATTATTCTTACTTTGTTTTTGTCCTCAGTATACTGAAATTGTCCAACTTACGGGCGTTCTTAGGTTCTCTCACTTTGTGTGGGATTATATATAAAAGATCAATATGTCCAAAACCACTAGACCATCGACATCGGCAAATATACTTTGAGAGGAAAAGCGCTTTAATTTGGAGGCCGGCTAAATTAAATTTTAATTTATTTTATTTTATTTTTCTTCTTTAATCCTTTTGAATATTCTTATACTCTGGGGAGTCATCAGCATATTCTCATGCATGCGCAGAAAGCAAATGGAAACTAACCGACTAACAAGGGCCCTATTCGATAACCTTTTTTTTTTTGTTATTGTTTTTATGTTTATAAATTTTTTAAAATTAACAATAAAAATGTGTTTGGTAAATTTATTTTTATTTTTATTTTTTTTGTTGCCAAAAAATAAAAACAGATTAAAAAATTTAGGCTCGAAACATGAATAGGAAAATCAAATTCTCTTTTTTTTTTTTCTTTTATAAATACTTTGTCACCTTTATTTATATTATTATTTATTGATGATTTTACTTGATTATATATATCATGTGCACAAGACTAGCTTCGGTATCATCTTAATTACTTTATTATATTAATTTGTTCGAGAATGCTAGTAGTTTATGTCGATCTGTTATGGCACAGTCATGTGTATAAACGAAATTTATTGCTTTCTAAAAAAGAAATTCAAGATATTTTCTACAATCCGAATAATTCTTAATTGATATATATGATTAGAGAATAGTTATTAGTGTCATGGCATGTTAAATCTTAGTTATATTTTGATATACTTATCCTACTAAAGATAAGCAGATGATCGACTAGATATATCTACAACATGATTCCCCAGTGGAAGGGGATGGGTTGTAACATGATTCTCCTGAATTTTAGCTGATTAGAAGTATAACACAATTTCCCAACAGTTATTTATATCAATTACCTTGCTTCAGCGTGGCAAATGTTGGACCAAGGGTGCAACATGGCTCCCCAATAACTCCCCTGAGTCTTAGCCAATTAGGGATGTAACAAAGTTTTTCAACAGTTATTTATATTTGTATTTTTTTTTTGGACTATAATACAGTTTTTTGACAATTATTCATATTTGTATTGTTTAGGGTTGTAACATGATTTTTTGACAGTTATTCATATCTGTATTATTCAGGGTTGTAACACAGTTTCCCAATAAATACACGTCATGAGTAGATATAAAATGGTTCCCCCACGAGTGCTAAATTTGTTTATACCTTGTTAGAAATTAGCAAATACTCGACTGGGATTAACACAAATACTTAACTGAGGGTATACCGCGATTCCACAGCAAAAGTGCCAGAAAACGTGACACAATTTTCCTAAATCTCAATGGGCATTAAATGATGGGTAAAAGTCGCATTGCGGTTGCATTCCCTCATTGATTATTACATGAGATTCATTGATTATTATATATTAAGATACTGAGATTGTTACGTCTAATATTTATGATATAATAATGAGCTTTGTTGTAAATATAAAGTAATAACTATAAGAATTATATCAAACTAATTCTCGAGATAAAAAATATAGGTAGCTTAAGTTTGACCAAGATAAGTCTGATCTTAACTTCACTTAGTTGTTATGATGTTCAATTAGATAAACTTGTAAGTATTAAATATATAATTGCAGTTAAGTTAAGATGCTTGGATTGACCAAAAATTGTTCTCTCATTCACTTACTTGTATTTGAATTATTATATCTTTAATTGTACAACACGATGTGTGTGCCCCAAACCTAAATTTAAGACTTTACTAGTATATTATGAAAATTATAATAATGTTATGATTATTGTTGCGATCATATAGGCTTTCTGATTTAATTACTAGCGTGTAATTTTTTATTATTTATTATGTTAATCAATATTCTCTTATATGAAAATCAAGAATGTAACTAAATACTCTAAATGAATATTTATAACGACTTAACTTTAGTTTAAGTTTTTAGTTGATTAAAATTTATTCTTATATTTTCATATAATTCATTTTAAATTACGAAATTTAAAGGTAATGTACAAAATATTACAATTCATCATTCTTAAACTCAATCTTAAAATTTTGACTCATGATGCAGAGTTTGATTTAACTAATATGTGTGTGTACATATATACTTATTTCATAAAGGCACTGTTAAGAAATGATGCTTCTCAATTTGCACCATTTTTCTTTAATTTTTATTAATTTTTCTAAATTTTTTTAATTTTATAAATTTTTAACAAACATCCAACCAACTATGATGCCACGTATTAAAAAAAAAATGTGCAAACTTGCACTTCTTTTTGATCGTTCAAACCGCCCAATTTTTGTTTTTGCACGCCTAACATTGACGATTCGATTGGCGGCGTGCACAGTGCTCATGACCATGCATGCATGTTACTGCTTACTCAGTTGGGAGTCATCAGATATTATCCTTTGGGGATTGGAATCTAGTCCAGCCTTTGATTGTAGTCATCATCAGATATTGACTTCGTTTGCATATTGAGAAGATATATTTTCCAACAATAAATAAATAAATAAGTAAAACACAACCGACCATGCCTTCTGCTTAAAATCGGATTTAGATAAATACCTTAAAAAAAAAAGGATTTAGATAAAGATCAGATCTTAGCACCACTACTCCTCCTTTTAAGAATATTTAATATCATTTAACATTATTTTTTTAAAATAATTCTTTATAATAGATATATAATTCTCTTTATTTACATAACAATTATAGAGACTATTCAAAATAATTATGTTAATGTGAGTTTATCTTTTTTATTTTCCTGGTCTATTTTAAGAAAGACAAGTGATTAAGGAAACCACTCGCAGAATGACAACCAAAATTTGAAGTAATTAGCCTGGAGTAAGCAATTTGGCAAATATGTATATACATGTATATACTCACACACTACTGTTACTTATTATGTATTATTTTATACTATTGCAAAAAAAAAAATGAAGTGATTAATTTGTACTGTCGGAAATTAAACATAAATTAAATTCAACAGCAAACACATCTCATTGATGCTTTTAACAGATTTTACAAAATAAGATTGGAGTAATTGTTCATTTGAATTGCTAATTTCCCAAAATGGGAATATATAATACCTAAGACTGGTGTTATTATATATTATCTAATTACAGGATAATTTTCTTTCAAAATTTAAATATTCAAAAAATTTTTCTGTTAAATCATATCTCTTACCCCATTATATATATATATATATTTCACCAACTAAATACCAAACAAAAATAATTCTCAGAAAAAGTAGTAATAATAATAATAATAATAATAATTAATTCGATCAAATATTACATGATATATCCGCTAAATGTGCAGTAAATCAGATCTTTTAATTGATTCAACTTTGTGGAAGATAAATCCATAGAACACACTCTTTTCAGATGCCAGTGGACGAGAGGAGTTTGGTTTGGTAGCAACCTCAAACTACAGAATGAACCCTTCTAGCATATCCACTTTTGCTAAATGGCTTGAAGACATCCTCCTCAACTGGAAAAACAACCCAACAAGAGATACGCTCCTTGCATCTATTATTAATATTTCTTGGTGTACCTGGAAAGCAAGAAATAGCTTCATCTTTAATGGTACCCCTCTTTCTCCACCTGATACTATTCGATATGCATCCAACATAACTTTTGACTACTTGGAAGCTCTCCTCGTTCAAAAATCAAAGACCAGATTTAAGCCTTCTACGGCAACAAACCTTTCATGGCAGCTACCACTAGACAATCATTTTAAATTCAATTGTTATGGAGCTTTCTGTACGTCAACAAAGTGTGCAGCTTTTGTCGTGGTCATCAGAGATTCCCTCGGCTCAATTCTTGATATTAACTATGGACGTTTAAAAGTTCTCTCAGCTCTAACAGTTGAAACCTGGGCTATTAGGGTGGCTTGTTCTATGGCGGCAACCTTGGGATATCCAATGCTATTCTTAAAAGTGACTCTCTCATAATCATAAACTCGCTACTTTTCAATAACAGCCCTTTTTTGTGGAAGATTTCATCCATCCTCGAAGATTTTCAGTCTTGGAAATCTTTAAGACAATGGACATTCTCATGGTGCAAAAGGACTGCTAATGGAGCAGCACATGTTCTAGCCTCTAATTGTCTAAATGACTCAATTTCAAACAGATGTTCCTCAGTTAATTTTTCTTATAATTTACTTGCCATTGTTAATAAGGAAAAACGTGTACATAGACTCTCTCTCATGCAATATAATATTTTCAAGTTTCAAAAAAAAAAGAAAATAATGGATCCAACTTTGTAGTGGCCTTACCTATTAGAAATATGTTTTTTTTTTTAATTTAATTTTATTTTCATGTCTTCATTCTCCTTTTCATGCATATCTTCTCAAAATATGACTTTGCTTTTTTTCTTTTTTTAAAGTAGCTTTCAGATACATTATTCACATTCATTAAAAATAAGAATAGGCAACGGAAGTGAAAAGGGCCATCATTTTCTGTGGCTCTCTCTCCTGCCCCTCCCCTCCCTCTCCCCCTCCTCCTCCTCTGACGAGCTTATACGCTGGAATATGCTTTAGCACATTCCGTAACCTGTCAAAAGTTCAAGAATACAAAGCTTTCTAAAGGGGATTCTTAAATTACTGCAAATTACACTTCTTAATTTGCTATTAATCCCCACTGAAGCACTCGCGCTCTTGGTGCTCCTACGTATAACCTTTGTCTCATTGCATCCCCAGTCAACTACTGATGAATTTCCAAGTTGTCATCTAGTCATCTTATATATATATATATATATATGTATATTTGCATCCTCTTATAGTCATATGGAACCATGAGCAAGAGCACGCAAGCAAGGGACATTACTTTAGACTGAAAAAAAAAACTTATAATGTCATTTTCTCATAATGTGATGACTCTTTCGTGACCCAGTCACAAGAACAAAAATGTCTAGCGTAATTCTGATCACTTATATTCATTTTCAGAGAATAGGCTTCTTTCCTGTAATAGAAATTATTCTCACTTTGTTTTTATCGTCAATATACTGAAATTGTCCACCTGACGGGCGTTATCTGGTTCTTTCACTTTGTGTGTGGGATTATATATAGCTCTATTTGGAAGGTTATTTTTCATCAAATTTCATTAAATTTTAAGCATTTTTTATTTTTTTAATTAAATTTTAACACGTATTACATTTATATCAAATTAATTATATTTTTATTATACTTTTTGTCAAACTTTTTTCATTCAAAACATTCTTATAAAAGATCAATATGTCCAAAACCACTTGACCATCGACATCAGCAAATATACTTTGAAAGGAAAAGCGCTTTAATTTGGAGGCCGGCTAAATTAAATTTTACTTTTTTCTATTTAATTTTT
>JAVXUM010000030.1:3754238-3766315 GCA_035590655.1 Pouteria glomerata
GCGTGTGTACATACGTACTTCATAAAGGGATTGCTAGGAAATGATGATTCCTAAACTGCTAATGCACGCGATGATGATTTAATCAGGAATGAGACCGACGTTTGAATTTTCAATATTGCTAGTTCTCCACCTTAAAAGACTATAACTATATGACAGGAGCACCAAGGACACAAAAAATAAATAATAATAATAATAATAATAAAAGAAGGTAAAGAAAAAGAAAATCATCCCATACTAACATCCCATGGGCTTTGGGTGCAAATCAAATCATATGGGTTCTGTTGTCAATCTATCTAATTCATTCGAACCAAGTTTCGTTCACAATCACTTATTAAAGTTTACGATCAAGCATAAAATCAAGCATGGAAAATGATTTTATTTTCTTTTTTTCAAGATAGGTGGAAATCAATTTTAATTAGCATTTGAATGGGCCAGACAAGGTGTGTGTTGCAAATTCGAGGCGGGCACAATAGTACCTTTTCGTTGGAAACTATATATTGCCCACATACGCTCACCCTCTTTGGATATAAATCGATATATACAAATTCGTAATTCTTTGTCCGCTTTACCACTTTTCCCTTCATTTCTCTACTTGAAGTACCTAAATTACATGGGACTTGCATATAGATATCTAATAACATGCATCTAGTCAAGTTTATTCATCTCTAGACAACCCTTTGGATCAACAAAATGCCCAAATATGTGCTTGAATATTTACAGCTGCGAATCTTACCGAACATGCATACTCTCTTGAATATTTACAGATGTGAATCTTACCAAACATGCATACTCTCTTCGATTAACGAGTGTCTAGAATATCTAAAAACTAAAATATGAATATATCTAGAATCAATTTTTCTTTCCAACAGTGTAAATAAATAGGAAACCACACTTAATTTGGGCCAATCATTATCAGAATGGAATATCACTACACTGTGAAGTGCTCAATGGAAATGCTATAACAATGCAGGATTAAAACTGTCTATAAACAGCACATCTATACAACACTATACATTATGATCAAATTATATATGCTGAGTGATGCAAAAACACATATATTAAAAGTTATTTGCATGATGCAAATATGCACGCACAAGTTATGTATATGTACATGATAATATACATATATATATTTTTCCTAGAGTAAACCTGTTTATTCAAAAGCAACTTGATTGCACAAGAAGTTTAACAAACTAGACAAGTAATATCCCATGCAAAAGTGAACACAGCATCATTATTATTAAAATCGTCCTGCATGCATGAAATACAGATACCGAATGGTTCCTAGAGTTAGTGATGCTTTGGATCAGGACCCCCAGGACTAGTTCGTAGAGACTCATACAAAGTATTGTTCAGTTCCTTATTGCTCAACCTAAGATTGTAAACTTCTTCGGCTTCTTCAAGCACCAGACGGTATGGTGTGGTCAGATCCCTGCTGTGGACTAACAGATTGATAGGACGGGGTTCAGACCCCATCAGTGCTTGCGAGACCAAGGCAAAGCAAAACCAGAATCTCCAGTTGTACATTTTATCCTCACTAGCTAGTGTTTGTGAAAGAGCCGGTCATATAAGTCTTCTAATTGAGGAAGTATATATAGAGAGAACATCTTGGCTTTGAATTCCTTTCTATAACGAGCAAAGTAGGACAAAAATAGAGGAAATTTTACATTATTCACAACGACTTGAAATGAACAAGTAAAATGCATACCTACCAATTAATTATTTTATAATGACAAAGTGTCTGAACTAATATTATTTTGTAAAACAAGACCTAATTTCTTGTCTTAGTTCTCCAATCCCCTGCAATTGTGGATGTCCTTGGACGCACTCTCATGGTTGTTTTGTGGATATAGTTAGGACAGACTTATCAATTTGGTAAGGCAATAGAGGGTAGTCTTGGAATAGAGCTTGCCTCCAAGCTTGTCTTCAAATTTATTTCAATAGCTCTTGTATAGAGCTTAATGAACTTTTTCAATTCGTTTCTCTTGGCCGATTGTTAATCCTGGTGACCTGTTCCGCGTCACTCCACCATAGGAAGATCCCTCTGTGGTTGGCTGTGGAAAATTATTGTGGGTCCTCCAGTGGACGGTCCTTTCTCTTGGACAACGAGCAAAATCCAAGGACTTTTCCCCTTCATAAATACATGCATTCGGCGAATCACTGGGGGTCTAGTGATTTGGTAGATAGATAAATCAAAGGTTCATCAAGACTCCCTTGACCAATCTAAAGAGATCTCTCCAGGGCAATGCTTACCTTATGAGGTCACGCCAACCAAAAGCTAATACTCTACGAAGCAAAGATATGGATACGGTTACAGATATAGATACGATTACGGATACGAGATACGATAATTTTCAAAAAATGAGGATATGAACACAATAAAGATACAACAAAAAAATAAAATAAAAATTTTAAATATTTTTGAAGATAACTTCTATATACTACTAAATATTATATATATAACAATTATATAGTATGAAAAATACCATTCAATTCATAAATTAACAAAATATGTATTATGTATTAAGTTATATTTTAATTATTTATAGTTTGACCCCTAATTAAATTTTCACATATCAATATTACCCCGAATAAAGTTTGAATTATTACATTTAGACTCCCGTTGTATCTCAAAAATATCCTTCCCCGTACCCTATGCAAAATTAAAAGTAAAAAATCAAGATATGCCACATCACGTATCCGATACGTATCAACCATATCTGCCTATCTGAGTATTCAACAAGAGTACGGCACTTAATTTCAAATATCTATGCTTCATAATTAATACTCCCCTAGGTGGATAGCCTTGATCTATGCCATAGGGGATTCTTCTTGGCCTATATAAATCCCCTTCTTCAATAGGGATCGAACATTCATCAATCCCATCATCACTGTTATCACAAAAATCCTTCTCTTTCTCTCTCTCTCTCTCTCTCTGTGTGTGCGTGTGTGTGCAAACTGTCTTAATTCTCAATCTACTAGCCTTCGATGACTCCGACATAAACAACGGCTCATTTTGTTCTCAAATAGTTCGATCCTCTCTTCTAGGTCTGATCACTCAGAAGGGATTTGAGGATTTAGGTACTATTGAATGGCTAAATTTTGGGACTATTATTGTAATGAACTTGTCGGTTAATTTTATTTAGAAAATTATTCATTGATATTATTACTTAATTTTATTTGTTATTATTAGAAATATTATTTGGGTCTATTTATGGGATTACGTGTGTCATAGGGCATGACACTGTAGTTCACGACTAGTCTTATCCCTAATTTGGGGTGTGACCAAAGTCGTTAAAATCGAAATTTTACTTAAAATCGATAAGGGTTCAAAAATCAAATCGTAAAATCGAATCGTAAAATCATAAGATTTTACCAAATAACTATAAAATGAAAATATAGTCCATTATGCTACAATTTTTATTTATACCTTCCATTTTTTTTTTATAAATAAATAATTTTATTAATTAGAGGAAAGAAAAGATATATATCAAGAAAAATGGCATATACAAAAATTTCCTCATATTAACAAAAAGAAATTTTAACAAAGTTTATAAAAGATTCTATATCTGAATCTATACTCCCTTTACCGAACTGTATAATTAAGACCGTTAAAACGTTTGGTGTGATCTATATAATTGACATTAAAATATTGACTTCATTTTGTCTTAATTTTTATTTGAGTTGAAATATATTTGTAATATTTTATCGTACGTCTCTTGGTTTCTATCCTAGCTACTATATTTAATTTATGGTAGTCAATTTAGTGCAACAATGAACACATGATCCTCAACTAGTGTAGTACAGTAAATAATAGTGTTATAGAAATAAAAAAAAAAAAATCTGAAAAAAATAACTAGTGAAATAGTTGTAGCATATTATTTGAACAAAAAATATAAAAATTTATTTTATTTGAAAAAATTATACAAAAATCACTTAATATTTAAAATCCATAAAATCGCTTATAAAATCGAGATTTTGTCGATTTTACATCCTAAAATCGAGATTTTATCTATTTTGCACCTATTAAGATTTTGCATAAAATCGAACAAATTTTCCCTCTCTAACATCGTAAAATCGTAAGATTTTAAGATTTAAATCGGGATTTTAACAACATTGGGTGTGACACGTATACCATATTTTATGTTGCAGTTCCAAAACTTTTCTGCTCTTTTGTACACATCTCAGATAATGTTCATACTCGTCAAATTCGCAGTAATAATGTTCTATTTACGGTGCCATATTTAATTTTTGAATTATGATCCACATTGCTATGGCCCCAAAATATTGTTGTAGAATCAAAGCTCACCTAAACTGCTTGCTCCACACTACACTCGGAAACTAGGAGAAGACAAAAGCAAAACACTTAGCCAAGGATATACAAAGAAGGTACATAACATTCATCTCAACCCTGAATTCATGGAATCATGTTGGCTATGTTCTGCCATATAGGAAATTTTCTTGAAGTTCAATTGGTCATCACAAACTTCGAAGATCAGCAGAGAAGATCTAGTTCAACCTAAAGCATACATGGACTCTGAACATCTAGAACACAATAAAAGAATATACAGAAGTCATTAGTTTCAAAAAATTAAAAGAGAAACCAATGCATAAGACGTCACAATTTTTGACATGCACCATCCTTAAAATGTTTAACTGTCTAAAAGAAAGAGAAAAAGGGGAGGGGGAGTGCGAGCAGGACTAGCATGGCATTAATCCATCAGCAAATGGACCAAAAAAACTGTCCCTGGAATTAACATATAGGACAAATTATCAACTAAAACCAGACATGTAATAAATACCAATCAGGAATTCAAAATACAACTTGCAGAACTGCAAACCTATGCACACACACTTGCATATGCATGCACATACGCACAGAGAGAGAGAGTACCTCTATATGACAAGCTGTAGCTCGATCTGAGGGTTAAGGATATGCATGAAGCTCCTTGGACATCAGTTGGGAAGCAAATTTCTGAACCTTACGAATGTTTTGAATAATTAAGGAAAACACAACCTTAGTTTACCTCATAAGTTGTGCAAAACAAAGAAAATGTATGAAATTAAAGGCAGGATATCTTCTCTTCATAAATGGGATGGTTGAGCATCAGCAAATTATTGTTGTTCACAATAGCTCGAACTAATAGTTCCTTTGCCTCCTCATGTTTCTTTTTCAGCATGTTGCAAATCTGCATACACAAATAGTCAGCACCGTCATCTCTAGTACTATTTGACTCTTTAGATCCCCACATCCAAGTAATGATTGCATACATAATTTCAGGACAACCCAACTCAGCAAATTATGCAGTAGTTAAAAGCGTTACAATGTCTTATCTCTATCAATGCAATTGGTACACAACCGGAGTAGCCCCCCAAAAAAAAAACCACCACCACACACGCACTCACAACTCATAAACACCTTTGAACAAAAGCAGGAATCAAAATTAGATGTATGGTATGACCCAGCTAAAAACCTTACAACCGAGCTAGCTGGCACCTGTGAATAGAAGTGCTACAGTTCGGCAATCACATTTGAAGACCTTAAACTGATGCGGAGGTAGTTACTTGAGCATTGCTGCATTAGTTAACAGGGCTTGTAAGAGTGAAATTTTAATGTGAATAAAAGGTAACTTCAATTTTGACCCAGTCCAATATAAAACAGTAGCTTGACGCGATTGTTAGAAGAAACATGATCTCCTAACTCCTGTTAAACCTTTAAAGACAAATTCTAAGAAGAAATGCGAGGGAAAAAAAAAGGAACAAAATTTTAATAGTTCATGAAGAAAAGGCATACATGTTGTAGACCTGATTTGCAGTGGTAACAACAATTGACAAGACAGGTTAAAGAAAGGTTATCTTACAGTAGAATCAAATTTGAGTTGCTTTTTATTCAATAGTTGTTGAAACTTCGAGAATCTAAGTATCCAGCATGGTTAGGGGAGTCAGACAAATACCTCATACCTTACACTTACTGTCAAGGAATATTCTTGGAATTAAATAGAATTGAGAGAGAGAGAGAGGGGAATTTTTTGTCTTCCATCTTACACTAGGAAATAAAATAAAATAAAATAAAATAAAAGAGTTGTTCTTAGTGTTCAACTTGGTTATGGGAGTCGGACACATATCTCATACCCTTACACTTATTAGTAAAGAATATACTTGAAATTAAATAGAATTTAGGGGAAAAAAAATTCGTCCTCCACCTTATATTAGAAAATTTTCTTTACTATCAAACATGAGCTGTTATTTATTCAAGAGTTGTTAAAACTTAAGGGATCCAACTGTTCAATTTGGTGTGGGAGTAGAACACATACTTCATGTCCTTACACTTGTGATATTTGATGCACACGCGCACATTCAAGGAAATAGAATAGATGTAACACTGCCAGTATGAGGACACATAATGCCTCAACTAATAATTTCCACCTACAAACAAATATAGTTCCGGTCCTCACATGTTACGGTTGTTCCACATTCACAGATTTGCTTTTTTTTTTTTTTTTTTTTCGGTTATTTTACTGCTTTCAAACTTTTTTTGTTAACACGAATTGTAGGGGATGTATCTATATGGTAACAAGGAAATAAAGTTCATACATACATCTTCAAGCTCCTTTGTGTAAGCCTCAGCCTTTTCAACATTGTCATCTTTTTCCATTACCAAAGGGATTTCTAGTTCTGCGGTGTTCATGTCCTGGGGAATTTCCACGCCAGAGGTTTGAAAGTCTTTCAAAACACTACTGGTTCTGCTAGCAGCCAAATCCACATGGTTGCAAACCTAAACATGAAGAGAAAAGAAATCAGTTGATCATTCACCGAAATCAAACTTAAGCTGCTTCTATCTTTCAATAAATCCATGTATTTCCAATCTAACGAAGAAGAACTCTAAGCTACATCATTAAGCTACCTTTTTGTCAACAACTCTTTCTGAAAGTTCTCTAATATTTCTGAGATTCCAGAGAAAAACAAATTGAGTGCTGAAAATAACCAGGAAAATTTATATTCAACAAGAAAAATAATCGGTCACATGGAACCTGCTTTCAGAAGGTGATTGCGAGAGACGTTTTGATGGATTTAAGTTTGGCATATCGGCACTTGATGCCTGCATCATAAACATGGCTCAAATTTCACTGTAACCGCAAAAAATACTAACATCCTAGGTAGTTAATGCCATGTAGGAATCTTCATTGGGGGAAAAAAGACAAGAGAAACCTCAAATGATTTCCTCTTCAGAGAAGGGGTTGGTGATATTTGCTTCTCTGTTCCAACAGAAGGGGTTGCCATGGATCCTGCGATTCCTTGTAGTTCCATGTTTTGCTTCGTGTTACCCACGGATTTAATTTGTTTCGGGAATGTAGAATTTGATGTGTGATGGTTCACTCCTGTGGTTCTGTAATATTTCCACAACAAAGAGGTATTACAAAAGAACAGATCCAACAAAAACTTAACAAAAGCCCGGCAAACTTAACATATTACCTTGAAATCTTCAATATAGAGAGATCAGGTAAGCTCCTATCAGTTTTAAGAGGAGAAGTTTTGTTCCCTTCACCACAAATGTCATTTAAGTTTTTGATGGATACCGTGCCTAAAGCTGGAAGTCTAGAAGTTGTACGATTCTGTTTGGCAGATCTATTTGTCTGCTCGGATGAGCTGGAAGGATTGAAACAAGAGGTGCATAAAAATTAGGCCTTCTGAAGCTTACTATCACTGAACAACAATTGAAACCGTATCTCATGCATTTGACTAAAAATATATTTGTTAAAATAGCTTAATATACATTGTTGGGCTCATTTCCTAATAGCTTAAGCTTTTGGAACAATTGATGACTTAACATGGTATCAGAGCTCTGATTCCAGAAGATCCTAGGTTTGAATATTGTTATTTCTCATTTATTATTGTGCACATTATTTAATTTGATTTGCTTATCTCTACTCCACGTGAAAATTAGGGTTGCACACGACTGGGAGCGTTGAAATAGCTTGACTTACATTGTTGGCTTATTTCCTAATAGCTTAAGCTTTTGGGACAATTGGTTAACTAACAATATTAATTTTTAGTATATAGTATTTTTAGTAAGTCACGAATTGTCCAAAAAGCTTACAATGTTAGGAAATGGATCCAATTAAGTATATCAAGCTATTTCAATACACTCCCTCACGTGCAACCTCAATTCACACATGGAGCAAAGACAAATGAACCAAATTAAATAAAGTGCACTAACACAAACAAACAAAGTGCACAACAATAAATGAAAAATAACGATATTCGAATCCAGAACCTCCTAGCACTAGAGTTTTAATACCATGTTAAGTCACCAATTGTCCCAAAAGCTTAAACTGTTGGGACATGAGCCCAACAATGTATATCAAGCTATTTTAACAATAACCAAAAAGAACTTTGAAACATAGTGCTACCACAATTACAAATAAAATTGTCATGTTCAACACAGCAGATAAACAAGCAGAAACCTATGACCAAATGAGAACACCAAATGATGTGCTCGGACATGAAAATGAGAAATGCTAAGAAAAGGAATTTCAGAATAATTACAGGAAAAAATAAAATGAAAACAATCTAAAAATCCCAAAAATCAACAACCAAAGTCAAAACTAAAATAGTTGAGAGCTTAAAAAGCCAATTCAACAATAAAAATGTTGCAAACCCCTCTTGGTCTAGCTCCATTTCTGACTGAAGCGTTTTAACACAAGTCAGACTTATAAAAATTGGAGTAGATTATAAACCAGATGTACAGATTCGTGACAGTCCTCACCTAAGATTCATAAGATTTTTGACATTCCTTTCATTTCCCTGAACAGGTCCACTTTTTATTACTTCTCGGTCATATATGCTTGAAGAACCAATCAATTTGCTCCCATGTGGTACACCATCAGCATCGGAACATTTCCTGTAAAGTACAACATTAGACACCGTCATCTGACACTAAGAATTGCATTGGTCATGAAGTTCCATGACCCAACAGAATTTCAACTCGTTATAGAATGAAAATTCTAGGTACAAAATCCTCACCCAATACTGTGGAGATCTTTAACACTTCTCAGGCTTCCCGCACGAACAGGTTCACTTTTGTTTAGTTCTGCAGAAAGTGAGGTTGAAACCCTGACCAGTTTGCTCCCCCTTTGTGCATCTTTAGCTTCAGTTCCATCCCTGTTGAAAATTTTGCACAAACTTCGTGTCATTCAAAAGTTCATTTATTTCCCTCAAAAAACATTCATTCAATAGTTCGGTTGAGTTATTTCTCTCCAAAAGCATGATCACCTTCCTTCATCTATTAGTTGCCTGGAGCCAATTGTCTTGCTACCAAACATGGAAATTTTTGTCTGAGTTAGAGGTGCCATTTTTGACTGAGATTCCTTTTCATCTGAACTCTTGAAATACTTTGACCGGATCACGCCAGTTTCTTTTTCCTTCATTTGAATTGACTTAGCAACTGAGGTTCCACTGCATGAAGTCAACATATCAGGTGCTATGGCCCTTATAAAAGATATTAAGCCGAGTATAAAACTATCCTCACTAAACGTAAAGCAACCTTTGCTCATCATGTTCCATCTATAATTGATCAGACTAAAACATCTTTTCATGTGTCTTATGGTTCTGCATTGAGAGCTATGACAGTTAAAACATGTGCATATATACACATGCTTTTTAGGTAAATGTAAATTTCAATTCAATTAACAGGAAAAGAGAAAAAAAAATAAAATAACAGCTTACTCCAAGTATCCTTATTGACAAAAATTAATTAACAGAACAGAGTTGTAGATTATCTGACCTACTCAGTGGAGTCAAACAGAGCTTTGAATTCACATATTTATTGTGTGCGTTGACCCTTGTGCTATGCATTGATTCCCTGGAGACGCTTGTTGTGGAAATACCTTCAGAATCTGAATCACCTTGAACTGGTTCAGTGCCATTTATATTGTCTATTAAAACATTATTATCACTCCCAAACCTGCTTGCTTCACCATCTTTGCTCAATGATTTTGCTACATCTTGTGAAAGTGAATTCACCAACAGTGAATCACAATTAAGCCCCATCTCAGCTACTGATTTGAAATTAACATTTTGCTCTCTGCCTACATTGCTAGTCACTTTTGTGGCCGCTGAACAAACTTCCACTTGTAATTCTGAAGCAGTCTCTCGAGTTGAGTCATTTCCAGATGCAGATTGGATAGAAAGATCCTGCATGGTTTCCTGAGCACATGATTCTGGCGAAGTTTTCTCTTCTTGATGGTGATTCTCTGGGTCTATCTCTTGTGCACTGGTAGTAATTGTCTTCTCTGACAAAATTATTGCTTCCTCTGATGCAGCTAGCACTTGAAGAATTGCAGAATTTGAAGGCCGGTTGTCATTTGGTGGAGAACTAGCGGGTAAATTCTTGTTTATGGAATCATCCCCAAGGGCATCAACCATAGTCTCAGTCTCTGAAGTGGTCACACCCTGCGGCGTTGCAAGCTTCGGGTTTCCATCATCCTCCGATGCTGCAATACCATTGGTAAAATCCATTCTAGAAATTTTGCACTCATTTCTATTTGATGATTCTTCGTTATCTTTGTTCTTGTCAATTTTTTGCATTTCTTTCTTTAAGCTTGACTCAAAACTGAAACCATCCAACCTAAATCCAAGAATAAAATGTGACAAGTGAGCAATTGTAAATGTTGTTGTGAGCATGTCAACACATAGGCAAGTGTAAAGTTTTGAAATATGCAATGAAGAACACCAATTAAGCCATGAAAGATATTAGTACACTTACTCATTAAAATCAAATGGCAAGCTAAAGCAGTCTTGTTTTTCTTGATGATTCCCACCAGCTGATTCTTCTTTAGATCTTTCCTTGGATTTTCCAGATTTTTTGGGTAGAGAGATATCAAGATCAGACATGTCTACTTTGAATGATGATATCTTGTCCAAATCACCATCAAGAGAAAAATCCACATCCCTAAAAGAAGTCCAAATCACCATCAAGAGAAAAATTTGCATCCCTAAAAGAAATATTGCTTCATGAATTCTTTAGAAATTATGAAGCTATACAATACTCTATATAATTGCCGGAGCAGAAAACCAGTTCCGTTTGAAAGCAAAAACTTTCTCAAAGACAAAAAAAACTGTTGACCGGTGATTACCATTTAGGCTGGGGAGTACAAGGCTAATAGTTCAGACATATAAAGATGTAAAAGGAACAGATGACAATAGACTATCATAGCAACTAGAAGGAACAAGACAATGATGGCTGTCTCTCTGACTGGTCAGTGTCCAATGTTTATTCTTCCAGAAAAAATGAAAAGGTCCTTCAGATAAAATAACCTTCATATTTAGCAGCTTATTTAATACATAAAACGTCATAATTCCAGTTTTTGCAGCTCTTACAGTTTGCCAAAGCTGAATGCCTTTTTCTTGCCTTTAGCAACAGTTCCAAAGTCAAAATCCATGGCATCATCTTCTGCCACAGACATTGATTTCCAGGAGCAAAGAAAGTCCTTCCCAAAGTCCAGATCTGCTAAAAGCGTAAAGTAGAAACTGATTATCTAAATATCTTCTGCCGTAGAATGAAGAAAACAACAACTTCCAGTGCTACTGCGGTGCATCATCTGAAGAAATTAACTAACAAACAGCATTTGCTGTAAAGACACTTTTCTGAAAAACAACTTTCCACTATGTATGCTAGTAGATTTTTCTATGCATGTTTTTTCTTTTTTTTTTTTCATCCATGTTTTTCTTCTCACTGTTCATTAAAAGTTAGTCAACCTTTGGCAATGTACTGGGTGAAGTTAACCTTTCCGTTCTTCTGCAATTATTAGTTCCAAACCAAGGAATATATAAGGCTTTGGCCAGCGTACCTAGCACCGAAGTTTTCTCTTTTGAATTGAGATGTGAAGAAGCTCCCTTCTGCGATTCTTCCATCAGAACAGATAGTTTGATCTTTCACCTATCTCTGCAATCATCAAAAAGGCAGTAGGATGTGGTTCTGGCTTGTAATGCAATGTCTATGCTAGATAAAATTATGCAGATAGCAATGAAAAGTGCCAATGAGAACACACATACTACTTATAATCACTATGGAAAAG
>JAVXUM010000030.1:3787155-3800581 GCA_035590655.1 Pouteria glomerata
GGGGGGGGAGAGGGAATAGATGAAAATTTATAGAAATAGAAAAGGTATTAGGGAGAGACAGGGAAGAAGGACCAATTCACACGTAGTGGGTGTCCATGTGCCCTAGTATTTCCAAAAACTTGAGATTTCTCAAGTCACCCTTCAAATCTGCAATTGCAGCCAAACTAGAATAGCTATCTTCGTGTATTGGCACAAAACTGCTGATTATAGGATGCCTTCCTATTCTCTTTTCACTTTTCCCATTATAATTGTCACATGACCAAAACTTTTAAGGGCACCATCTGCAGTCTCAGCAAAAGCATTTGTTGATTAGTTCATCATAGTTTGACAAAGAAAAGAATTGAAGGCATAAAAATCCCCAATGTTACAAAATTCATTTCCAGTCAACCTAAATGGTTTTAATTCAGAGGCCCAGGGGCAGCTAAAAAGCTTGGGCTTTAGGCACCATTTTGAAGGAAGGCCCCAAATTTTTAGATATCCTAAATGATCTATGTAAAAAAAAAAGTTAGATCTATAAATATTTTAAGCCCTATAAAAAATCTTAAAATAATATAGGCCCAATAACAAATTAAATTCAATCATTTGGACCCATAGTCCAATCCAAAAATTAAGAATCCAAAAAAAAATTAATGATAAAAGATAAATTTCAACCCAAAGGTCATTTAAAAAAAACAAATTTTAATAAAAAACTACTCATTCTCAACCACTTATTCTCAACCAACCACTCATATTCTCTGTGTGTGTGTGTGTGTGTGTGTGTGTGTGTGTGTGTGTGTGTGTAAACATAAAAGGCCTTATTTAGAGATACTGCTTTAGACCTAAAATTCCCTTGACCCCTGAATAGGCCACTGATATTTGGAAAGAAATGGAAGCTTTTATTGCTTGGACTTATTTGTGAAAATTAAGTTACACCGATTGGGCTGGTGCCTACCACGTTGGTTGTGGGTATGTGTATAAGCAGCTCATTCATCTAATTCACAAGTCCAAGGATGTAAAGCAAGGCAAGGCTAACTGTTCATATACTTACAGTTATTCTTTTGTTTACCAAAATATAAAATTGTTATTTTTACATTGCAGTGTGTTAAAGCACTAACACTTTGTTCATTTTGAAGAAACCATGACACAAAAGTGTGTGGCAGTTTGTTTAGAATTGAAGATAAACTTGAATTACCACTTACCCAAAAAAAAAAAAGTTAAAAATAAAACTTGAATTACCATGTTGCCTTCAGATTGATGTCTAATTAGACAGTTTAAACATATATCCATACACCCAAGTGTACATGTTGTACATGTAACATAATGTCAGAATTAATTCAAACAAGCCCAATTACACATAAGAGTAGGGGTCTCGACCTTAAAACCTAGGTATTAAAGTGAAGAAAGTCCATCCCTTATATGGAGGGAATAACTATTCTCATGGTTCAATGTGGAATAACTTCTAACAGCTCCCTCACTCTAGTCCACATGGACATAGACACAACGTGGACTATGGTGAGACCTAGTTGAAAACCTGTTTTGATACCATGTAAACAAGTCCGACTACACATAAGAGTCAAGATCTCAACCTTAAAACCTAAATGTTAAGGTGAGGAAAGTCATCTCTTATATGGGGGAATAACTATTCTCATGGTTCGACGTGGGATAACTTTTAACACTCTCCCACCCCCGCTTTCCTTATAGAAAGATAGCTAGTGCTAGATCAAATTGTAGCATTTGTCTTATTTTCCAGGAGGTCGTTAATGTAGTCATTGTTTCAAGCCACGACTTTGGTCTTGAAGCCATGGCTTGCTTTGAACACTTGAATACTTACCCCCATCCGTCAAATCTAAACACCAGAAGTTCTGAATGCTTCTCAGCGGAAGAAATCATTTTGAATCAGAGGCTTGCTCAGATGTATATATAACACCTGAATACTACTGCTCTTTACAAAACAAGTTTTATAACAACCTTAAAAAAAATGAAATAAAATCCCGTAATGGAATCCCACCAGAATTGAAGTTATACGTCCCCTTTTAATGATAGCATGCGATACTACTCAAGCTAATAGGTAGGGCATAATAGCAGAAGACAAGACATAGGAATGATTGCATCATCATAAACAAATACATTGAGTAAATATATTTGATAACAAACTCTGCATAACTTTTTAACTTTACATACCATATGTGCCCTGAATGCAGTCTGAATACGAATGGCTGCTATGTCCTCAACTGGCATGCCAAGAAATCTGGGTTTTCTATTAGAAGCACCGTTGACAATCTTAGTAGGTTCTTTCTGAGAGTGGTTTTTGTGTTTGATTCCATTTGATTTTTCAGGCACTGAAGATACCTATGTGGCAGTGAACAAACAGCTAAGAAAAGCAATCCTTGCACTGAAACCGATACATTACAGAAAATGAATAATCATATGATAACTATGAGGTATAGCTCTCTAAAGTTGGCTGAGAAAACAAAAGAGCACCACAATGAAATGATATCCTTCACTTAACACATGCTCATGAACCCGTAGATGAGTGTCCTTGGACGGGCATCAAGGGAATACTCATTCATAGGATCAATTATGATGCTAAAAATGAGAAGCCTTTTCACATGGAAAGGATCATATGGTGCAGAAATAACATATCATTTTTTTCTTTTTGGTGTTGGGCGATACTAATTATATCCTTTATACGAGAATAGATGCTTTCCTTAGTAATTTCATAGCAGATCCATAATGTTATAGAATACATACGTATATATATTCAGGAATTTCCCAAGAACTACCAGTGAGTCAAGATGACACAATAATTAGAGAAGTGAAAAAAAATGAATATTAAAACTGTTTTTGGGTCTGCGAATTTTACTGCATGGGAAAATAGAAGATCTTCAAACATGAACCAGTTATTTAATGTAAGTATATGAGAGAGAGAGAGAGAGAGAGAGAGGGGGTTCTGAGGTTTTAAGCATTTGAATGAGAAAAGTAAACATTTTAAAATCTAAAGAGTAACATTAAGATCGAGTGAGGCTAATAACACCAGACTAGTTGAAGATTCACTAATCAAGTCATATGAATCGAACATAAAGTAATGCCAAACAACTAGGAAAAAAAGAAAAACAGAATTAGGTGAAACGCTTGTGGGCCCATCACTTGAAAATAAACTCAAGTCTATTTAATTACAACTTAACCACCGGCACATCATTCTGATTATATTTTCTAATTTTTTCTTGTCCAATAGCATTATCGATTGAATATATTTATGCCTACCAAATTTTCACAAGATGGTTACTGAATTGCACAAACGCATTGGAAGACTCATAAAGGCAGCTCTTAATCTACTTTTCCGTTGAAGACCTTGTATACCTCTTCTTGTATGACATATTAATAAAAAATTGACAAAAGAGACAATACAAACACGGTTTAAACAGGATCAAACAAAACAATTCACTAAGCAGCGTACCTTTACCTGCTTTGATCTGCCATTCTTTGCTTTCCTCAAGCTAATTATATTCTTAAACCAATTGCCAGAACCCATTATTGATTTCAAACTTCTGAATTTGAGTTAACAGAACTCTGCATAATATTTTATATAGTAAACAGCAGTTAGGACTGTGCACATAATAAGCAAAGCTGTGATACAGGTGTTTCCATGACACTTTGTTCCAATATTAATTTTTTATTTATTTTATTTTTTATCATACTTGTACCACACACGGTCAAGCATGGAAGGTAGCGGCTAACTTAAAAAACCCACAAGATTTAATTCACTTGGGAAGTAATACAAAAAGCGTAGTAGCATGCAACACGAAAAATAATACTTGAGACAGAACTTGAATGATAAAAATTAAAACCAGAATCCCTAAACAAGAAACAAAGTCCCCTTCATCCTATGAAAACATGAGCTTGCTATTCGTTCTATAACTCACAAAATCTAATAACAGCCTTTAAACAGAACAATTAATAAGATACAGGCCCCTGACCACCATACTTGTTACACATGGAATGAGAGGTTTCACTTTATGCTCAAAATATGGCCTCAACCGCAAATTTATTTTTCTCACCTTATTTTTTTCATTTTTTCTTCCTATATATAAAGTTATGCAAAAACAAAAAAGCACTTTCCTAGCTCACATAAGAAATAGTGCTTCTTTGAAATGATTGCAATGAGGTTCTTTCTCATCCCCAAGAGGCTGTTTGCTTTTTAAAAAAAATAAATAATCTTTTGTCTTGCAAGAAATTCCTATTCCATTTCACAAAACTGAAATTTGATTTGTGTGACCATTGATGGATTAACTAGGTAATGACAGACAGAAAGTTTCACATGGGTAGATGTGAACAATGGTGCTTCATGTCCAAAAGAAGCCAGATTTTTACAAAACACTGAACAGGGCAGAAAAATTGTAATTTTGAGCAAACATTTGGGTTGGTTCATAGAACAAACTATTGCAGATCAAGATCATACCAATATCACTGATAGAAATTTAACAAGTTAAAATTTGAGTTTTGTAAAGAAAGTGAAGGCAACCCCTTAGTATTAAGAGAGAGAGAGGGGGGAGGTTCAAACTGAATTAGAATGAATTAGAAAGGTAAGCACCATATTTTAGCATTCATCTCTATTTATCCTTTGTTTACGGTTGATCCCCAGCATATAAGAGAGATTTTTCTAAACATTACAGTTAATATAGTTATCCATTGAATTGGACTAGCAGACCTAACTTTACTTTGTTAATCACCAAATCCAACCAATACTCAGTCTGAAAATTGATCCCCACCACCATGTACACAACAAAAAGTAGGCGCACCTTTTCAGATTTCAGATAGTGAATTGTCGATGTCATTTAGAGTGTTTCTGTTAATGCAATATTAGGCAGCCAGGTACATAGTCCTTATAAGGAAGTTCTTATCACAAAACTCTCACAAGGTAAATTAATCAAAGAACAAATAGCCCCAAGGCCAAATAGCTGGTTCTTTCCCGCTAAATTCTACTCCATCAGCAGTTAAGGGATCCATTCATGTCCAGGGATTTAAATAACCCTGGAAAGTTCCTGTCAACTGAAAGCCCATCTGCTTTGACGAAAGTTCACAGTTACCACCAAGGAATTAAATATCAAAATAATTCCAGGCACCCTTTCTCTTAAAGATCAATACCAAACAAAGCAAAGGCATCTGAAAGAAAGCTCATTTGCTAGCTTTGAAAAAAAAAAAATCACTGAAATCTATTTGACATAAATTCTATAAAAACGTTTCTACCTCAAGGCAAATCGACATTCAGGAACATCAGCCCACTGCTCATGTTTAGCCACAGTTTTCTGGTCTCCACATCCACCTCATGCTTGAGCATATTAGCTAACATTTCCTTTTATATGAATAAAAGAAACTCCATTTGAGAGTTATTAATCAGTTCGGTAATACAGTTAACCTAGAAGTCTACAATTTCAGTAGACCAACCAACCTACCCAAATTGACTTGACATTACCTACGACACATGGACACTCGTAGGTATGTGACCTACCGGCATGGTGTTTGATAACTACACTCTTTGGACATTTGAGAGATACACATACTTATCATTTAGATGTATATGAAACATGTTGTAATTTTAGAAAAGAAAGTTGGAATCAAATAATATAACAAAAATAATATGAATTTACATTTATTAATTCCTTATCAATTATTTATTTTTATTTTAGAAATTTTAAGACCTAAAGCTTCTAGTTTGTTCGTAAAAAAAATATATTTTAAAATAGATATAAATGAAAGATAAACGCATTCTTAGTACAAAAATGAATAATAAGTTCTTTTTTCATGTACACGTGAAAAAAAATATATTTATTCATGAATGTGTCCCTTTGTGTTGTGTCCTAATAACTTCGAAAACTAACATATTAGCATATCCGTGTCACGTTGTATCCATATTCCGTATCCATACTTCTTAAGACATTACTTTCATTTGCTTTCTTTCATATCATAACAATACCACTATAATGAAAATATTATATAAATAGATAAATGAAAGAAGTAACAAACGTTTGTTTAGTCCTTTTATTAAAATCAACAATAATCAGGAGAACGAACTAGGAAGAGGAATAATCAAATGCATGACATGAAAGACGCCAAGCATTCACAAGATAGAACCAAATGGCCAAAGTGATAACTAAAAGTCAACAACAACTCAATCAGGAAGGAAAATGGAACGATAGATCAAAGGAAGAAAGCCAATGAAAATGCTTATTCCACAATAAAGCAGCCAGAGCAATAGGGACAGATCCGAGATTTCTAATTAGTGAAGCAAAATTTATTTATAATTAATTATACACGAAATATTTGTAATAAAGTTAATTTTTTAAGGGTAACATAGTAACCAAACCAAACTAAGCCTTTTTCTTACTAGGTGGGGTCCGCTATATGAATTTGACAATGCCAATCAAATCTGTTAAGGGTAACATAGTATGTAATAAAATTTATGGAGATAATTTAGGAAAAATTCAAAATTATTTTAACCTTGGAAGTGGGTTGCCATTGTACATGTGAGCTGGGCCAAGGGCTATAGGTAATGGGGGTAAAGTACTGAGAGTTTTTCTTTTTCAGTCAAAAATCAAAGAGGGTCTAATTGTAATTTCAAGTGAGTGGTGGCAATTGCCTCCACTAGACCCCATTGTAGTCAGCCTTGAGGGCACTGAAAGAGGAAGTGCTCTTGAAACGACCATTTTAGATTCGTCGCCAAGTCTCCATATATCCCTCAGTTCAAATCAAGAGAGATCTTTAACATCCAACAATTTGTGGCCAATAACAAATTGAGTCCAATTTTGAGATGATTACACAGAAAGTGGATGTAAATCAACAACATTAAGGTTGAATTAGGATGCTCCAGATAATTGAAACAAACTTGAATTAGGATGATTCCAATAATTGAAACATACCTGATACCTTCCACAAATCCATTGACCCTGCGGCTTCAAGTGTTCAATTTAATATGAAGACATCAACATAATCAGCAGAACAAAAAACAAAACCTGAAGTGCTCATATGAATATGATAAACCAGTAAAGCCTAATGAAAACCCAACAAGCTCATCCTGAAGGCACTCACATCAAAGCTGTGTGAAAAAAAATCCATTCAAATTCCGCAACATTCAAAATCATGTTAACACAACTATAAGGTGTTTCAATTGATGAAATGAAAAACCTAGAAAAATACTCCAATGCAGGTAACATTTAGAAGTCACAAGGGCCAAAAGAAAGAAAAGAAAAAAAAATTCAAAGACCAAATAATATACATGTGTAATCCAGATTAGAAAATAACCAGCATCCAATAAACTTAACTACATTACAATACCCACTTCATTAATATTGCAAGTGTCAGGAAATTAAAAGAAAAAAAGTTCTTAATGATCAGTTTGAGCCTTCTATCTTCCAAGTTGTAATCAAACAATGGCTAACCCAAGGCACATATGTTGAACACAACAATCACAAAATACACAGGGCACAAACATATTAAACAATAAATACAAGAAATGGGTCAGAAGATCATACCAGAGAAAAGCACAAGGGCTTGGTAGAGACCCGTTCAGGGGGCAAATGGGTTATCTCCAAGTTTTGAAGAAGAGAGAGAAACAAGGTGGTGGTGGTGTTGGTGGAGAAATAGAAGATTGCAGCTGGACCAGGAGGAGTAGGAGTAAAAGGGAAGAAATACTCGAAGAAGGTGAAAGAAAAAGAAGGAAAGGTGGGTGCTTGGATATTGCCATTGGCCCCATCTCTGCATCACCTGCCTTTTCTCTCGAAAAGGGCAACTTTAAAAACTTCTCCCCGCCCCCTCTGCCGCTCTCTCTGGGGCCTTCAATTTTATTCAACTGCTGAAGTTACGCTGACATCAGAACAAACAATGGGACAACTTTTTTTTTTTTTTTTTGGGTAATTACAAACAAACAATGGAACAACGATGATTTGATTGACAATGATACATTTCCTTCTTTAAAAATGTATTGAAACATTATACGAAGATCCACGCATTTGTATAATTATAATTATTATGGTTTGATGATTTTTCAAGTCAAATGCGATTTTAGTTGTTACATAATGTTGATTTTTATGGAATAATGGAAAAATCATAGTGTTTGCTGGGGGAAGGACAGGGCTGGGGCAGTAGTAGTTTAGCGGTCGCATTTTAAAATTGACACTCAGGTTTGCGTGCCCTTGATTAGAGGAGGTTGATGACAATTTATTTGCCTTGTGATTAAAAAATTGACCTGTGGACTGCTGTAGAAACAAAAATTCCAAATACAGCTGCAAGTTTCAAGTCTGATTTAAAACTTTTACCCATCTTGACAATACTTTTAAATTTGGCAGGTGTTTGGATGATAAAAATTGTAATAAAAGTATAAAAAATTAATATAAAAATGACACATAATGAATTTTGATTAGAAGAAGTTGTCTTTTAACTTTTGATAACTTTTAGTATTTTAGAGTGTACCAAACACCTCCTTAATTTGTTAAGATTTCAAGCTAAGTTTTGATGGTAAAATTAATTACCTTGATTATTTTATTAATTTAAATTTATGGAGCCAAGGTTAAATCTAACGTAAAACTAAATCAGTTTTGATGGTAAAATTAATTAGCTTGATTATCTTATATTAATTTAAATTTATGGAGTGAAGGTTAAATCTAACTTAAATCTAAATCAATTATAAATTATGGTCAACTTACTCTAATTTCATAACCGAGATAATTTTAAATAATTTTTTAACAAATAAAAAACGAATGAAACTTAAACTATTTGATTCATTTATAGCACTCAATTTAGAGTTTCTAAACTTGAATCTGTGTATAAAAATAAAGATTCAAAATAGAAATTTTGGTTCAAAACACACTGCATCAGAGTTTCTAAAGTACATACTTATGAAGGAGAGTATATAAATGTAGATACTTAAATTAGAGTTTCTATTCATAAAAAATAAAATAAAATAAAATAATCTATTCTATTTTTTTCTTTTTCTTTTCTCAATTGAATTTGATTTTTAAATATTATTCTATTAATTGGTACGTTTTATTAATTTATTAAGAAATAATATTAAGTTTTATTTATATATTATTTTCTAAATAAATTAAATTAATTTTTTATTTCTAAAATATTATATAATAAAAAATAATATGATTATTAATAATTTCATTTATATTGAAAATTATATAAAAAAAAAAAAAGATAAACCCTAGGTGACCCCCTTATTAGTTTAGGAGTTGCCACAACCTTGAAAATAAGGCATTTAAAGAATTTAAGAAGTCACATGACATGTCAATTCTTAGGTCGAATTTAAGAAAAAAAAAAAAAGTTAATTTTTTTATATCTGAAAAAGGAAAAAAAAAATTAATTTTTTAGTAGGTAATTTTTTAACTTTTTGTTAATGTTAATTATCTTTTATGATTTAAAAGAAGTTTAAATATAAATAAATAATTTTAGTCATTTAAAAAAAAAAAAAAAACTTAGGAAAGTTCCTTGCTCACTCTATTATTTATATAACTTAAACAAAAAGGTATAATATGGAAGTTAAAAAGCTTTTGGAACTAGCATAAGGAATTAATGAACATAATTCATTTTTATTTGAAAAACTTCATAAACAAATTAATGGTGAGCGATATTCAAATTTTAATTATGAATAAATGATCTACTATCTTTATAAATTTGTCATATCATTTTAGAAACTCAATGAGATGAGATAAAGATGAGTACTTTTCTTTATAATTAAGAATTTAAACCATATTTATTTTAAATAAATTTTACAAAAGAGAAAACAAGGTCAAATTATAAATTATTAATATCAGAGTTCATTTGATATTTTTTATTATTGATAAAATTATCCTCTTCACCTTCTTTTAATTTTTTCTTTTCTAAATTAATTTTACTATCCTCATTTATTCATTTATATTTCTTTCTCTCTCTTTAAAAATAATTAGTTTCCATCTCTCAAATTAATTTTTCTTATCTTCATTTATTTTTCTCTATCTTTTTCTTTTTCTTTAAAAAACACTATCTCTCTCTCTCCAAAATCGACTATTTTCTCCCTCCTTTGGAGAAACATATTTTTGTCACCCTCATCTATTAATATATGATAAGTATGTGTATTTGTTTTTTTTTCAAGTGATTTCATGAAAACCTTTCAAAAAAAAAATTATATTCCTTAATCCTCACGAGCGGCCTTCGAGAATATTTTTTTATTGTTTTTAATATAATTTTTTCATTTAAAAAAATAAAATTTCATTTCTAATACTTTTGCAACAAATTAAATCCAAAGTTCTCATAATTATATAAATTATGTATACAAAATATAATATTCTTTAAAAAGATCATAAAAAAAAGTTCAACACACTATATACAGTTGTAGTAATGTTTTTTTTGTAATAAAGAGATGTTTTAATAATTTTTATTTTAAATTAATATAATCATAATTAGACATGAGTCTAAATTTTTAATAACATAAATTTTTTTTTATACAATTACATTAAAATTTCATTAATTAAAAAAAAGTTGCCAACGATAAATCTTCAAATATATTAGATAAAATGTTACAAAACTCATATAGTTATTGGCTAAATTGTGTTGGTGCTCTAAACTTTTAACTTAATTTTTTATATTTTTTAATTAATGAATAATAAATCACATATGCCACAGTACAGTTGGCTCATTCATTAATATAGTTTCTCAATCATTAATTTTTTTCAAATTTAATTATGTATTTAGTTTCCTTAACTTGTATAACATCTCATGATATATATGTAAAAATATTTTAAAATTTCCATGATTTTCAAATTTTTGAAAAAAAAATGGATACTCTATGACTCTTAAGTTTTTCAAAATTCAAACTACACGTCACAATACAGTGGGCCCCTCCGTTAATATGGCTGTATTTTTAAATTTCTTAATCATTAAAGTTTTAAAATTTAGATCTTTATTTTAGTTTCATAAAATAGTATGACATTTTCACGATAAATGTAAAAATATTTTAAAATTTTATTGAATTCTAAATTTTTGAAAATAAATGATTACAAAGAGATATAAAATTAAGAACGAAAAAATTAGAAGTAAGGCCCCGATTAGATAGAGTAAAAGGAAGGGGGCAAAAGTTATCCCCCTGTATTATTTTTTGAAGTGATGTTTTTTGCATAGTTTAGAAGCAAAAAGCTTCCCTCAAAATTTTTTGCCAGCGAAAATTTTTGCAGGAGAAGGTGTTTTATTTTTGAAGAGGGTTTGAGATCTCTAAAAATAATGCACCTTACCAAGAATGAAATTAGTCTGTTTGAAATGACGCAAGGGTAAAAAAGTCATTGAATAATTTTTAATCATATATTTATCCTTATACACCATTTTTAAAAAATCATCCAAATCAAATACTATTTATTACCCCTTCTTAATACTTCATCCAAACCAACTATTTTTTTATCCACCCTTCATAAGCATCACAACAATGTAGGCCCACCCTCCATAAATAATACCCTTTATTATTTTATACACCCTTCATAAATCATCCCTCTAAAATTTTTACCACATCTAATTAGGCCCTAAAGTAGAAACAATATCGATTGAAGATAAAATCGATTAAGATAGTTTGACTATATTAGAAGACGTCCAACGGAGGCACTTATTAAAAGATGTGAAAGTATGGAGATTACTAGGAGTAGGAGAGGGAGAGGGAGAGGGAGATTCAAAAGTAGTTGAAAAGAAACTATTAAACATGACCTTACCTACATAGATATAACGAAGGATATGATCCTATACAGATTTGATTGGCATTGTCAAATCCATATAACCAACCTAACCTAGTGGTAAAATGATTAGTTTAGTTTGATTTAGTTTTAAGTTCTTTAATCCTCTTATTTATTGTTACTATTATCATTATTATTATTATTATTATTATTATTATTATTATTGCAGTTTTGCGTCGTACAATATGATTAACATGTTTATTAGAAAATATATACCAACCATTCAATTTATACATTTCTTATTATAAGTCAAAGTAGTTCAAATTTTGATTTTACATTTTTTATGCATTTTTGTTCTTCCTTTTTATTTTTTCTGGTATTGAATTTTTATTTTATTAAAATCTTGTACTAATTAATATACAAGGTCAATTCTCTAGATGCTCAATGTTTTAATTTTATTTATTTATAGTATGCAGAAGAAGATTTTAATTTAGTTTAAGTTTTATTTATGAAAATTCTATTTAGTTTCATTTTTCATAATTATTTTGAATTTTTTACTAAATTTGTGTATGATATTAATTAATATTTATTTTTTTCATAATTTACTAGTGTCCTAAATTTTTAATCTATTTAGATTTTACGAAAACTTGAATTGTTGACAAATACTTATCCACTTCTATGTGTAAATTACTTTATTATCCCTCTTCTTTAAATAATATAATTTTTTATTTTTATAAACGATAATTTTCTTAAATACATTCACATATTTATTAAAATATTTTTTTAAATTCTACAAATATTAGTCCTAATTTTTTCTGAACCTAAATTCAATTCCTTCAAAGGAAATCCCAACTTTATCCCTACACACAATCTAAAGCTAGTTTGCTAAACAAAAAGAAGCTCCCTCCTCCTCTCTCCTTCTACTTCTTTAGTATTTTTTTTTTTTTTTTAAAAACTTTGTCATCTGATATAATATTTTTCATTAAATTTTGATTTTTTTCATTTTTTTTAAGTAACTTCTGCACATTATTCACATTCATTAAAAAAAACTTGCAAAACAAATATTTAAAAATAAAAGAATTGATGTGCAAGTAAAAAGCAAGATAAGTCAAAAAGGAAAAGTAAATTTGATAAATAGAAAAAAAAATGTCATGTCTCAAATTCTCATAAACATGAATTAATTACATGCAATTGTACAAAATTCAATTACATTGTCCCATAATTAAAATCATACGATATAACTTAAAGCAAAGTAAATAAAAGTCCATGATATATTTTTTGCAGTCATAGTTATAACCATAGCCTTAACCCACTCTTCTATTGTCTCAAACTCTCATCCTTTATCAGTCAATACACATTACAATAAAATATAGATTTAATGACAATCATAATTGTTACTACAAACTTATTCTAATGACATTTTTAAAAAATACAAATAATGCCTATGCCATATTATGTATTAGTGGCACTTAAAAGTGTCATTCTAGTAAGATGACTTGAAATTTTTATGACATTTTAAATGCCAAAATATATATTATTTTTGACACTTTCAAATTTCATTAAATATATTCACTAATGACACATTGAAATGCTATTATATAAATTTTTCTACTTTAAAAGTGTTTTCATACGATCCTTAAATGGTACTTTAAAATGTTATTAAAATCTAATTATTACAAAAAAAACCCAATTATTATATTTAAATATTTTTATTTTTTAATTTAATTTAATTTTTTAATTTATATTTTTTATTTAAC
>JAVXUM010000030.1:3879548-3893536 GCA_035590655.1 Pouteria glomerata
CCCAAACAATTCCCACGAAATTGTGTCTCCTTTAGGGTTTTTGGGTGCCAAAAAGTCACAAACTTGCACAATTTTTTTCATACACTTAATGGATTCAATTTTATGTAATTTTTGGTGTATCTAAACCTTAAAACCCCTGTTTTCAGCCCTCCAAAGGAAAATTACACAGCCTTCCATTTGCTAGGGTTTTTGACAATTTTAGTGGACATGTAGCTAAATTGGCTTGTTTTCAAGTTTCTCTCAATTTCTTCAAATTTTTCCAAAGCCAAGCATACATATAATGCTCTAAACATATCTACATACATATTAGAAGTAGGATAGAGGATCCCTACCTCAAGGGCTGTCCAAAATTTGAAGGAAATGGAAGGAGAAGAAAGGTTGATTTCCTTGGCTCTAGATTTGGTTTTCCTACAACCTTTGCTCCAACTTTTGCTCTTTTCTCAATTTTTCTTTACCAAGAGAACCTAAAACATATATGAGCTTCAAAATCACTTCATGTTGGACCTACCCTCAAAATTTTAGCTCAATTGGACATGATCTTCAACACTAATGAAAATTTGAATTGAGTAGGCTTACCTTTGTCTTCCTTAGGCTCTAAACCTTGAATTTCTTGCCCTATACTTGCTCCTTTCCTTGTTTTCTTTTTCTCCTTTCTTTTCCCCTTCTTCTTCCTTTCTTTCCTAGCTTTCTTCTTATTTTTTTCACTGAATTTTCTGGTTGCAAATTGCCTTGGCCGGGTGGTGTTTTTATAGCCTTAAAGGCTTGGATATTGTTTGGCCGAATGGTCCATGACCATGGCCTCTCACGGCTGAATTGGGTTGGCTTCCCACCAGATTTTTCTTCATCAACCAATGGCTTAATTTCACTTGGTCTCCTCAATTAATTAAGTCTTATAATTAGGTTGCTTTTAATTAAATTCATGGGCCCACCACCATTGACCATTTAAACCATCATATGCACAAATGGAAGCTTCATTCGGCCAAAGCTTTTGTTCAACCGACTTAGAGCTTTTCCTCACCAGGTTGGTCGGCCAAAGACCTCTCCAAGTCACCTTAATATCATCCAATCAAATGCATAAGGTTTGGTCAAATTTTCTTGGTTGGACTTGGTCAAAGTTCCTTAGTTTTTCTCCACCAATCATGTTAATTCCTTTTGCTTCCATTTAATTACTTTGCTATTTCTTTTTCTTCAAGTGGCCGGCCACCTCTATAGCTTAGCTAAGGGTCCTCTTTAAATGACCATTTTGCCCTTCAAATGTTCACTTAATTCCCTTTAAGTCCCTAGGTCAAAGTTTAGCCAAAAAGTCTAAGTTTTGTGCCCATTCTCACCATGTAACCAAACACTCTTCCAATTCCCTTCTAATCCATCCTTTAAATTCTAATTATTATTCTAAGCCTCTAGAATTCATTAATCTTCATGAATTGGAGCCAAATCCCTAACATCTTCAAGTTAAAATTCATAAAAATTCACTTTACAACACCTTGAACTCAATGGAACCAATTAGGGGTTCCAAACCCCTAAGTGTAAACTAATGTTGTTTAAATTTGTTTTAGGGTTTTGTAATATTCAAATGCGGTCTTCTTTGAGCCAAGTTTAAGTCCTAGGAAAGTTCTTTAGTTTAGGTTTCAATTTAAGTTCAAAACGCCTCAAATGTTCCAAACACATACACTTGAAAATTCAAGGTATTACAAGTTTTCTCCTCCAAGTAGAGGTGTAAAAAGACTAAGTTGACTTGAGGCCGGCCCAACCTAACTCGAAAAATCTCGACCTGTCCCTGCCCTGAATTTTGTACCGCCCCATCAAGTGAAAACGAGCCGAATGGAGCTAAACTTTAACTTATTTGAACTTGACTTGAATTTTCTAAACCAAGTTCGAGCTTGATTCGAACTTTTATATATGCTCGAGCTCGACTCAATAAAAAAAAAGAATTTAGACTCAACTTTACTCGCGAATAGCTTAATTAAACTAAAATAACATTATTTTAATTTAGAATATAATAAATAAAATATTATAAAAATTATAATAAAAATATAAAAATATGTATATAGTATTTTATCAAGTCTACTCGCGAACTTTTAAGCTAAGCTTTTCTAAACTCGAGCTCGAATTTAAACGAGTCACAAATCAAAATCGATTCAGGCTCGTTTTAGTCACGAACTATGCTCGAGCTGAGCTCAAATAGTTCGCGAATAGCTCATTTCATTTCTGCCCCTAGTGCTCCGACCCACCCTAACCCTAAACCTTTGGGTCAGGGCTTAGGTCGAGGTGCCCGACTCGAGATCTTGCTCCACCCCCAGCCCGGTGATCGGTGTCCCCTCTTCCACGCACAGGAAACCCCCCTCCCTCCAATGACTCCTTTTGCATTTGATTTTTTTTTTCTCCTAACGGCTCTTTAACCATTTGTTTTTTTTTTTTTCTTCTTTCTTTATAGGCAATAATTGTTGCTCCCCCAACTGCTTTCTCTTTTTTTTTTTTTTAATTACCATTTAACCCTAAAAAATTACCATTTAATTACCATTCTTCCAACTTAGTAATTTAATTTTGTATACTTTATTTTTTTATTAATTTGCATACATACACTTTTTTTTAATCTGCTACTATAATTTTATCCATCAAATTAATTTTTCCAAATGGATCCTGAGACTCTCATTTTTTTTTTTTATTTGGAGGGTGGGGACTCTTACGCTTCTCCCACTCACGAGCAATTTGTAACACCACACCCCCTAGCACAAGTAATACTGTTGCGTTATCATTGCAACCCACCCAATAGCGTGCGAGTTCAAAAGTATAGGATTTTTTTATTAGAATTACACATGATGATAGAGTACTTAAAGTAAAATGTAATATTTATGAAAATTTATTAGATTATAGGACAACTTCTGGGACTATTCTTTTAAGAAGACATTTGAATAAAAAGTATTCATAAGATTCTCGCATCAATTCTATAATTGACCAATTTTTTCACATGCTACTTAATCTCAATTAGGTAACAAAATGAGTAGTTTAAGTATTTTTTCTTATGATTCTATAAGAACACAAAATAATTTAATTAGATTTATTATTAAAGATGAACAACCTTTTACAATGAGTGAAAATTTAAATTTGGAAGAATTTATTTGTGATAGTTTTACATAACAATTTCATGACTTTTCAAGAAACACTTGAAGAAATAATTTTACAAGATTTTAAAACAAAAAAAGGAACAATTAAAAACTTTTTTTTAAAAATTTTGAAGAAAATGTTTCTTTAACTTACGATATGTGGAGTTCTCATCAAAATCTTTAATATATTTATATAACTGCACATTACATAAATGAAAATTAGAATTTAAATAAATGCATTATTTTTTTATATTAGTTGAACAATCCTATAGTAGAGTGAGTGTTAGGAAAATTATTTTTAATGAACTTGCATCATTAGGATTAACTAAAAAAATATTTTTTATTACTTTAGATAATACTTCATATAGTAATGTTTGTTTTAATTACTTTGATAATACTTTATCTTCAAGGGGTGTTTTGTTTTAAGGACGTTATTGTACCCATATACTTAAGTTAATTATAAAAGAAGGATTGGATACTTTAGATACCTCTATTTTAAAAATAAAACAAAGTGTACTTTCTATTATGAGTTCTCCAGGAAAGAGTTCATGTATTTAAGAGTATAGGTAACCCAATTAGGTTTAAAACCTAGGAAATTGCATATTAAAATTAATATAAGATGGAATTCTACTTATAGTATATTGAAAGCAACTATTAACTATCAAAAAGCAATTGATTTATTTATTTTAAATAATTAAGTTATTAATTTAGAAACTATTTTGGATGTTGATTGGGCCAATGCAATTTTGTATAAAAAAAATTTCACTAGAAGTTAATGTTCTTCATTTAAATTTCTTATGTCATTTTTTTTTTTTATCATTAGTACCAAGCCAACTTTTATTAACCCATTAATGTAATTTTAGCGATAGATACAAGAAACATGTTACATAAACAGAACTTCTAAATGCTACATATATAAAAGATGGACTCGCCTTTGTTCGAGTTCAAGGTTTTGGACTTGAAAATATGCAAACAATTCAATTTGAACAAGTATGTCTTGTTTTGTTGTGTATAATAATCATCTTCTGAATCTTTTATTATGGCCAAATACAGTTTGAGTTAGTTTCCACTATCAGTGCTATCGATTTCATATGGTCTTTTCATTATTTTCTATAGAAATGGACATAGTTTATCCATTTGCATTTATTTGGTCAGTTCTTGATGGAATCATAAGGCATTAGCTGATTGTTAAAAATTGAAATGATAGTGCTACCAAGAGAAGCATTTCCTTTTCCAGTAATTAGGATTGATCACATGATTATATATCCTTTATATGTCCCCAACCTTTCTGGTTCTTCTGATAAGGGTGAATTGCTAAAACGCAACTTAATGGTATTTTTAGGTAATTGATGAATTACACTTTTTTGTAGTCATTATTTTTATGTGATTTTTTTAATATATAAGTGTTTTTTATGTGTGAAAATAAAACAAGTTTTTGCATTATCATTTCTAGGAAATATCAATAGTTTAGTTTTTATTTGATTACAACTATACTTAAGAATTGTTATTCATGTATATGATAAGAATTGAGATTTATCAAGGGTGGTCTAGCCCTCGTCTCTATAGGGTCTGAGGATAGACAATGTACAAATAATTTTTATTTTTATTTTTTTATAAGTAATGTACGAATAAATTTCTAAAACATATTATCTTAAACTATTTTCCCCTCCTTCTAAGTACAAATTGAGAACTATACATTAAGTCATTTGGATTCTCTGGCTCAAGTTTATCTGAAATTTTTCTGTATCCATCTTCATGATAAGGAGGTGACATATAAATTTGGGAACTTACTTTGCTAAAACACTATCAATAATTTTAAAGGATTATATTTAAGGATACGTCTTTTCAACGAGGATTTGTTATAGAACTTAAGTTTTTGGAGGTGTAAGTCATGCACTTTAGCGGTTTGATTTTACATCTTTTTGTGCTATTTTGTGAAAAAAAAAAAAATAAAGAAAAATTATATGTTGAACATCTGCTTTTCATTGTATGCTCCATATCATTTTAAAATTTATTTGGTCAAATCCATGATATTTTATATTCTCATTTTATATTACGCAGGCATTTATAGTGTCTTAGGTACCTGAATTCAGAACTTATAGGTTTTCTTTAGATATGATTTCCTTGTGCAAACATATAATCACCTCTACTCTAAAAATAAAGCACGTTCCAAAATTTAATTTTTAGATATAATATGCTATTACCTTCTTCAATACTATTTTATAATATGAATTTTACGTAAAAATATTTATTACTATCAAATTCTAGCGATGTTCATTACAGCTTTATTAATTTTAGAGAATAAAAGATAATTCTCCATTGTATTGAAAACATACTGATTACACCTATTTAAATAGATAACCAAAAGAAGCTAAAGATAAACATTCCTACCGATCTTATTTTTATCAAGTCCTATGTCTAATCTTAAAGATAATCCTAAAACATATCTATCAACTTTAGACTTACAAAAAATAATTCCAACCAAAGATAAATCTATCCTACTTGTCTGACCAAATCAATAACTAAAAGATCTTTATTCTGGGGAGTAGATATCAAATAGACTCAGCTTGCCCTTTAATATTTCAAAGTCTAGACTGCGAAACTTTTTAGTTAGGATATCAACAACCTAGTTTCCCAAAGAAATATATTCCGAAAGAATGATTTCATCATCAATCTTCTCCTTAATAAAATGACAATCAATCTCAACATGTTTCGTTCTGTCATATTACACTAGATTTTGAGCAATACTAATGGCCGTCTTGTTGTTACTAAACTACTTCATAGAATATTCAAAGTCAATCTTTAGTTCATTTAGTAATAATTTCAACCATAAAAGCTCACAAATCCCTTGAGCAACAACTCTACACTCAACTTCTGCTCTACTCTGGGCAACTACTGATTGTTTTTTGCTCTTCCAAGAAATAAGATTACACCAAACAAATGTACTATAGCCAATGGTAGATCTTTTGTTAATCATAAAACCTACCTAATCTACATCTGTGAAGTCTTCTATCCTTCCAGATTCATTTTTCTTAAAGAGTAGGCCCTTCCCTAGAGTCCCCTTAAGATACTTCAAAATTCGGTGGATAGCAGTAAATGTTTTTCTTTAGGAGAGTGAATGAACTAATTCACCGTACTCAATGCAAAAGCTATATTTGGAGGATTATGTGGTAAATAAATCAATATTCCCACCAATCTCTGATAATTTCTTGTAGGTACTGGTGGACTTTCTTCACCGTTTCCTAGTTTAAAATTTGCATCCATAGTAGTATCCATAGGTTTACAACCTAATATCCCGGTCTTCTTTAAAAGGTCCAATGTATATTTTCTTTGTAAGACAAATATTACATCTTTACTTTTGACTATTTCCATTCCCAAGAAATACTTCAATTTGCCCAGATCCTTTATCTCAAATTCTTTTACTAAGCTTTTTTTCAATCTCTCTATCTACACTTGATCATTACCTGCTAGTATAATGTCGTCTACATATACTATCAAGATAGTAATGTTGCCATTAGGGGAGTGCTTATAGAAGAGAATGTGATCAGCCTAGGCCTATCGGTAGTGTTGTTTCTTCATTGATTTGGTGAATCTATCAAACCAGGCCTAGGGTGATTGCTTCAACCTATGCGACCTCATCAAGTTCAAGAACCTGCTCAACAGTGGCAACGCATGAATTGTTACCACGACTCTTCTCAATGTCTCTTGGTGTTATGAGCTATCATACCAATTGATATAAGAAGAAAGCTGACGAAGCGAAAGGTTGAACAAATAGACTGTGGTTTTTTGTTTACTCTAAGAATACCCTAAAAATAACACAAATTTGTTATAGAAAAAACTCTCTAATAAAATTTTATTAATACTCAAAGCCTGATTTCTTCCATTAATTACAATAGTTTAAATAAAACACAGTTACTAGAACTAGGAATATGAATCTTCAAAATAGGAAACCGAACAAAGAAAATTAATCCTAACATAATTAAAAAATAAAAATCTTCTAAAAAATGAAAAAGTTTAAAACTTGACTTTCAGAAAAAGTAATCTAATCCTTAAATCAAATCTTTCCATAATCTTATTTCCTTTCCAAATATTCTAAGGCAATCCAGCGTACATCATTTTTCCCATGTTGGAAAGAATTTGTCTTCGAATTCGAACTTTCATATGCCATTGATTTTTGAGCATGGAGATATGATTTAACAATTGAGAAAAAAATTTTCTACCAAAATATCGATTGCAATCTTCACAAATTCTTCAAATTGTGTAATTATTGAATCTTCATAAAATCTATTTAAGACTCGATCAACGTAGGCAAATGTTGTTGATAAGATTGTACTCATATCTTCTTCAACAATATTTGGCTCTTTATCGAAGACAAGCAGTTTACTCCAATCTATTATTTGATTTGGAGTAATTTTTTATATGACTGAGAACTCTTCTTCTGGAAACTCTTCTTTTGAGTATTCTTCTTCTCTAGAAGAATGATCAAAAGGATTGAGCACAAATTCACGTTCTGAATAATCTTCGTGCTTTGAAAATTGATTCAGGGATAAGTTACGAGGTTAATTTCTAACAGTTACAGCAGTTAACTGCTCAACCAATGACGTAATAATATTTTTCAATCTTCGGATACGCTCATCCCATCGCATCTTCCCTTGCAACCTCATCACGTTCAGGAACTCGCCCAACATTGGCAACTCGTGGACTGTTACCACGACCCTTCATGGTGTCTCGTGATGTCATGACCTTTGATACTAATTGATGTATGGTAGAAACTGATAAAGAGAAAACTTGAAAAGATGGACTCTGATTTTCTATTTTGTCTAAGAATAGCTAAAAAATAATACAAATTTGTTATAGAGAAAAAGTCTCGAATAAAATTTTATTAATACCCAAAGTCTAAACAATGGTTTAAATAGAAAACAATTACTAGTAAAACTAGGAATATGAATCTTCAAAATAGGAAACCAAATAAAGAAAATTAATCCTAACATAATTAAAAATCTTCTAAAAATTGGAAAAGGATCAAACTTGACTTGTACAAAAAGTAATCTAATCCCTAAATCAAATATTTCCATAATCTTCTTTCCTTTCCAAATATTCTGAGACAATTTGATCTGCATCAGATGTCGATGTATTATATTTCTTGTTTTTCTTAGTTCTTAAAAGATGTGCATTACTGAATTTGTACTTTAATATATTGAGATATATAACATATATAATGTTTGAGGTATCTACTTGTTATAAGATTCTTTTACTACTACAAGATAAATGGTGAAGTGGAGAGAAAAAGAGTCTCAAGCACAATAAGTTGACATGTAAAGTAAGTTGATTTGACTCAAAAATTGGGTCGACTTGGCTTAAGTTATCCTTAACCTTGGTTATCCTTCCAAAAAAGAGGTCGGGTTGGGTCAGGTAAATTTGACCTTAACCTTGACCCAATGATCTTATGTATTTTTTTAATATTTTATAAAATATTTTTGAATATATTATGAAAAATAAAATATGTATAAATTAAAATATAATATAAATTTTGTAATGTAATTCAAATTAATTATTTATTTATTAAATGCTTCTAATTTTATTTGTAAGTTTTTTTTTCTATTTTTAAATATCATTTTTGTAAATTAAAATTATTTATTACAAAATTAAATATAATTGAAATTTTTAAAGATCAATTAATGAACACAACTTTATAATGGTATAATGATAGAGGGAATTACATCTCCCAAACGGTGGTATAACGAGCTGACTATGAATAAATCTAACAACGTATTTAGTACTAGATTGCGAGTTCGGATTAAATGTGAGGATTAAGTATGCGATGGTATAGTAGTAATTATTTGTTTGGAATAGAAACTTGTTATGGTACATAAGAATGATTATGTTAAGGAATTTAGTCAAGGATTAGACTTGGTGATATCTTGCATTGCATGCTCATGTGCATGAATAAGGCTTAAACTTTGATTGTTTACATAATAATTATATGTTATGGATAATTTGGTCTAATTAGAAAACAGTGACTTAATGAATTTACATGATGATGACATAGCCTTTAATGGAATATTTATGTTTGATATATTTGTTATTGATTCACATGAAATTGGGGTGATATATTATCATGTTAAATATGTCCATATGTTTTAAAAGCATGATTATGTTAATAGCATGTTTAGTATATGTATTGTATATTTATATGTAAAGTAGACACACATGGTACCGTATTTACTTCACTACGATAGTGGTTGCAGGTTTTGAGATGGGGCTACTTGCAGAGCTATCAATTTGGGAGGCGTAATTTTTCCTTTTCCTTTTGGTCTTTTATTTTGATTATTGAAATTGTATTTTGGTCTTTCAAGGAAACATAATGACGTAATTATTATTTTGTTGGTGTAACAGATTTTGTACCAAGTCGAGTAGTGCCCAGTACTATATGGTGGAGCAAATTGCATAGTTTAAGCTAAGAATTATTTTCTTATATATTTGTTATTTATATCATTTTATTATCGCATAGTGTATAGCTCTGGTCAGGACTGGGTTTTTGAGTGATATATGGTTAAATGCATGCGATTTAGGTCGCATCCTTATGCCATGGTACTCGAGGTGTGACATATACATTAGGCTTTTTATTTATTGCCCACGTTAAATAGAGTTTAAGTTTAATTGGTTACTATGTAAATAGGATAGGAGTTCTACCTTTTACATAGATGGGTTAGATGTTTGGGCTCCTATATGTTTTATTATAAGTAGATGAGTCGATGGTAAGCTCTTGCTTATGTGTATTAAGCTTAACCACTTGGGTTATAACTGATAATTTAATCTTGCTTAAGCTTCGGAGTCCATTCTCATAAGTACTTTTAGTCTTACTGGTGTGTTCTCTCTCTTAGGAGTGTTATCAAGCAAATTGTAATTTTCAAAGTTTTTGATAATAAAATAATTGTTCACGTTAAAAAAAAAAAATGTGTCACCTGATTATTAAAAGTTAGCAATAGTATGAAAGAAACATTGAAGAAAAACCTTCTCATCTCCTTGTATCATTAGTATCCTTGTGAAATAATTCGAGTATTTTGAAAATATATGAACAATTTTTTTTTTGTAATATACTAATGTTTATAAGAATATTCGAACTATTTGGGTGTATTAAAATTATTGGTATTACAGTCTAGAAGATCAAGGAGGGCATATTTGTATAGTTTTTGTGATATGATGCAACGTTTCCTGATTATTAAAACTAGTTAGATTATTTTATAATTTATGTATGATTTTTATGCTATTATATATAGTTGCGGGGTTGAAGAGACTGATTTTTTCTTTTTTTCTTTTTTTGAAAAGTTCATGGGGTGCGAGCGTGAGACTTACCCATTTTGATAATATTAAATATAATTTCTTATTTCAATCAATTCTAAAATGAATATTTTGTTTCGTTCGTAGCCCCCATGCGAGGATGTTTTTGTATTTTTTTTTTACGTTTTTAAAATTTTATAAATTAGTAATAAAAACATGTTTATTAAATTTGTTTATAATTTTTTTTTCAAAAAAGTGTAACATTAAACAGAAAAATATAAATAGAAAAACTGTTTTCATCTTTTTTTGGTTATAGTTTGTTAATTTTAATATTTTGTCCATTTTTGTTGAATTATACCTTAGAATAATTATTTTATTCAAATATTTTGTTAAAAATAATTTGGTTTAATTAATATAATTAATTAAATTAAATTAGTATAAAATTTATTTTATTAAATTTTAATTAATTTTTAAAAAGTAGTAGAACTAAATATTTTAAAAAAATTATAATTGTAAAGAAAATTGTGTTTCTAATTACAGTTTCAATTTCATTACAGAAAAAAAGACAGAACAAAAAATGAAAAATATAAATAGATAAATATAAATAAAATATAACTGCATTGTCAAATGAACCCTTAATCTTACCCTTTGATCTTCATAAAGTTCACCAAATAAAAAACTAAGATGGGATAATTCATATTAAATTTGAATAGTATGTTCAAATATTTTTGAGTTTTTACAATGTTATTGGAGATTTTATTCGGTCATTAATTCTAGAATTTCAGGAATTAGTTGATTTGTGCGTTCAAATAGAATAAAATACATTGAATATTTAAAAAATAATATTCAAATATTTACATATATAATCAATAAGTTCGTTAATTAACACACCTAATATTGTCTTTAAGCAATTCAATATATATTTTATGTTAATTATATTAAATTTTTAGAACCTGTCCTATTCTTTCTTCTTTTATAGGTCCATCCAAAAGGACTTAAACCACGTCTTATTATCTTATCTTAGATGAATAGTTGAAAAACTTTATTTAAAAAAAAATGTTCTCATAAAAATGAAAAATATCCATAAGTTAAATTTAATAAATATTATGATATTAATATTATTATTTAATACTTATTGAATTAAAAAATGCCAATATAAAAATCACAAATACTAATTTATACATACTGATATTACTATTTAATACTATTTATTAAAATATGCCAATTTGTCTACGGTTTCCATTATTTGAAAATGCAATTAATATTGATTATTATGCTAAATTTTTTATTTTACATGCAAATTAAATAAAATAAAAAATTATTTTTATTGATACGCTATTTTTATACTAATTTGTTAATATACTCAATTCTATTTTAACTTAGAATGTAAATAGATTAATATTTTTTTTATTTTTCTTAAAGTAATTGTTTGAGAAAGATTAATACTTTATTTATAAGTATAGCTTAATTTTACATAACTTATTAATGTAATAAATTGGGAGTTGTCTTTATTTAAAAAAATAAATATTGGGACTTGTGGAGCATAAATATTTTTTTCGTATAAAATTTATATTAATTAAAGATTAATACTTTATAATGCACTAAAATATTCATAACAATAAATTATATATATTTACATATTTTTTATTATTTAACTATCTACTTTGATATATAAAATATTATTTAGAAATATTATCTAAAATTTCATATGAAGAGAGGACCCAATTAAATTATTAGGAAGTGAATAAATTATGCTAATTTTAATTGCATATATATTTTTAATAAATATTATTGTATTTTATTTAGATTATATGTAAATGAATTAGTATTTTCTTGCAACTAATTCATTTTAGCAAAGTTAATGTAGCAAATATGGAAATTATTAGATATAGTGTTAATTAATTATAAATTAAAAATCTTAAACTCCAACGAATATAACAATAATTCTTTATCTTTGTTGTTCTTGTGCATGAGATAGAATAATATTATTGTGACAATTATTTTTGATAAAAAAAATGATTGAACGTTGAATTTTTTTTGAAAGAATAGTGCACTTGTGATGCAAAGAATTTTATATTTAGAATTAGTTTTAAGAGGAAATTAGATAATATATATTAAGGAAGAGTTGCACATATAGCATCAAAAAATATTATATTAATTTTTTTTTATTGGGAATTAGGTAAAAGAATAAATCAAATTTTAATCAATTTTTTTATTTTAATAACTCATAATGTTTGCGTCAACAATTCACTAGACAAAGGTACTGTTTGAAATGCCAAGAAATAAAATAAAATGAAATAAATCTCTAATTTCTATAAATCACTAAAACACTATGTTACACCTTCCTACTTTTATTATATTTAAAAAATTTTAATATTTAACTAAAAAAAATAAAAAATTCGAAAGCAAGTTAAACGAGTACGTAAATTTTTTTTGACAATCACTTTTTTTTAGTCGAAAATTTTTAAACAAGTACCATTATTACTATTTTATACTAATTTTTTTGAATCTGCTAGAAAGAATTTGGAAAATCGTTCTCGTGGTTTTAACGCTATTATGTAAAAGTCAAAAATTTTTTACATAAATTCGTAAGAATGGATTGAAAAAAGTGTTCCAACGGTTTTTCTTTCTTATTTTTTTTTTCATGAAAATTCAAAAGTATCATTATTTTTCTCCAAAATACTCTATTTAAAATACCAAATGTCAAACGTCTAAAGTTAACTCAAATCATATTTTTTTTTATTTTTTACCACTCCAAACGTTATCAAAATCAGTGTCTTATTGAGTTATCCCGAAAGTTGAGAATAGTGTTATTTTAATTAAAAAAACGTATATTTAAAAATAATCTAAAAAAAGAGAATGTCAAAATATTTTACTATTAAATATCACATGTGTAATTTATAATATATATATCAATTAAAAATAATAAAAATATATATTATTTTATTTTGAGTCCCGTGCACAGCACGGTTTTGATACTAATCACATTAAATGGACGGCCCTTCTTAGTTGACTTCGGTCAACTCTGTATCTCAATCTCACGAACATAAATAGAACTGGAAACACATCTACTTAACCCATCCACCGATACATTATTACAGCTGCCTTCATTGGACGAGGGGGGCTGAAGTCGCCCCGCGACTTCATCGGCTGCTGTCGACAGAAACGGTTAGAAAAATTTAGCGTTTTGTGCTGCGTTTTGTCAAATTTTTTAGTTTCAGAATTAAAAAAAAAAAACTTAAAAATAAAAATAATTAATCTAACTATTTGTTTAAAAAATAAAATAAAATAAAATAAAATAAATCAATAACTAATAAAATATTATTTTTTTGCCTAAAAAATTTAACAAAAAAGTATAATAATTTGATATAAAAGTGATATGTGATAAAATTTAATTGGAATAAAGTAAAAAAAAAAATAGTAAAAATTAATGAATTTTAATTAATTTTGGTGTGCGAAACGAAACCCAAGTAAGAACATGAAAAAAAACAACACCGTTTTTGCTGACTTGAGCCGCGCTCTAATTTTTTTTTTACTTTCTTCCAATTAAATTTTATCACATATCACTTTTATATTAAATTATTGTACTTTTTTGTCAAATTTTTT
>JAVXUM010000030.1:3957451-3967791 GCA_035590655.1 Pouteria glomerata
GGGTTAATTATCCTCGTAGAAGGATAAATTTTTATTCAAAGGAGATAAGTAATAAAAAGTGATAAGTAATAAAAAGTGATGAAAAGTTAACTTTTTTATAAGTATTATTCCATGCTTAAGAAAGTTTTGAGTTGAATTATGGACATATAAAATGTCGTTGATGAATTTTTTACCATCTGTCGATTGAGATTACTCTTTCATCTTTGATATTCTAAATCTTTTCATCTCCAAGTAAAACTTATGATGTAATAATCTAATCAAGTTCTACGAAAATACCTCTATTATTCGTCATATGATCGATACACTCACTATCCAAATATCATATATTATTGGCATTGACTTAAGAATTCATGCAAGTGAATATCTAATAATCTCCTTGACTTTGAGTATAGTTAGCCTCTTATTTGTGTTGCTTGTCTTAATCCTAACAATACTTTTTAAAGTGGGTTGGATTCTTACATTTCTTGCATTTGGAGTAACAATATTTTATATCGTGATTTGGCTTATAATAGATATGGAAAGAGTTGGAATTACCTTAATTTTGTTGAGATTCATCTTTTTTGTCTTTTGAATTCTTAGGTATCCATTTGCCTTTCCCTTTCACTAGGAATGAAGCTTCCTCTTCCTTTGTTCTGGTCTTCGATCAAACACTTGAAATTTTGATCAAAATGCCTGATTAATAAAAGATGAAGATGATCGAGTAATCCTTTGTTCATGAGTTTTGTAGTGAAATCTCGAGTTCTTACGTTGGATTGGTTAAAAATCTTTAGATTTGTCAACAGTATCTGCTAAATGATCAAACTTTGGAGGAAGGCTTTAGAGTACCATTTGAATGATTTTGACATCCTAGATGGTATCGCTAAAGTTTTTTATTTAGTTCGTAGCATCAGAAACTTTAGAAGAAAAATCTTAGATGATTTCAATGTCCATCGTTTGAAGGTACTTAAATTCTAACCATATGGATTGAAGTTTAACAGAAATAATTTTTTCATTCTTTTGAAATTTATTCTTGAGAATGTCCCAAGCATGTTTGACTTTATTTGAACTGAATATGTGGCGGTAGATTATTTTATCTACCCCTTAGTGGATGAGATCGCCTGTACTGTCATTACGTTTGAGAATCTCTTTGTACGCTATAATTTGTGCTTCAATCCATTGAGATTCACTATCCACTACTGGAGGGTCCTTATAACTGCTTTCTAGGACTTCCCAAAGTTTTAATATCTGTAGCTTGATTAAAGCTTATGACCAGCTCAGATACCAGATTTACTGGAGAAAATTATCGAACACAAAGCACTCAATTTTTTTATTGATTTATTAAACCTTGTGTTACAAGATTTTTACACAGCATTCTCTCTCTTTCTAAACTCTCTTGATTTCTTCTCACTGCCATGCCTCACACTCTCAATTCTACTGTAGTTATAGATGAGGTTTGAATATAACAGACAAAGCACCAATCGGTGCATTAATTATATGACTTGGTGAAGTCAAGGTCACTGCAACATCTCTTGAAGTTTGGCACTTCGATTTCCATTTTCAACAATGAAAGATTGCTCCATTCTTGTTTTTTTTTTTTTTTTGATCAGTAAATAAATAAAATTCATTGATCAAAAGTATATACAATGCTCAGGGCATACCCATGAGCTAAGTTTACAAATGTATCATGAACTCACAAAAGATTCATATCCAACTATTACATTCTACCATTTAGAACCCCAAATGCTCAAAGAATAAATAGCTAAGAATTCGAAATACTTGGACTTGAATCTTCTTGACCAGTGCTTCAGCTGTACTTCCTTTGTTCTCAAAGAGTGTCAGATTCCTTGTTTGCCATACAGTGTACACTGTACATGCCAATGCTATCTTTTTAGCCCTTGTGTGAATTCCAGTGCCTCGAGCTTCCTTAATGAACCATTTGATGGCAGCATGACGGGTGCTCAGTACTCTGGTGATGTTCAGCCATTTCTTGATTGCTATCCAAACTTGCTTGACAAATGAACATTGAAAGAACAGATGCTGGACAGATTCTTCCTCCCTTTTACATAGAACACACTTCTTTTCTTCAATCTGCAGTAAGTTCATTGTTTTAAGTTTATTCTTCCTTGCTAGCCAGAGGATAAACGCATGTTTAGGCAGCAGGTTGCTGTGCCAGATTAGTTTAGTCCATCTGGAAGGCTGTCCCCTGTTACGAAAGTAATCATATGCAGAGCTAATTAATTTCTTTTCCTGCACTGCCCACTTGCTTAACTGCTCCTGTGCTGCTTGGATTGTGGCCTCCTTACTGATTAATCCATCTCTGATTGCAAGGAGTTGCTTCATAAGTAGAGAGTCTTATCTTTTTGGTTGGTAGTTCCACAGATTATCCCTTTTGAAATAGACATGGTTGATCCACTTTATCCATAAGCTATCTTTCTTGGCTTGACAGTTCCATAAAGTCCTGCAGAGAAGGGCTTTGTTCCAGGCTTGTAAACATTTAAATCCAAGTCCTCCTTCATCCTTAGGGAGACAAACAGATTTCCAATTAACCAGGGGCTTTCTGGTCTGCTGGCATTTGCCACTCCACAGAAAATTTCTGGACAAATTGATGATTCTCTGCTTAATTCCTGTAGGTATAGGAAGAACAGATAGCCAAAAGCATTCCACTCCTTGCAAAACAGATTTGACTAGTTCAGCCCTACCTACAAAAGAAAGTGTGTGCCCTGCCCATGAGTTTACATAATCAGCAACTTCGTTGATGAAAAGACCATACTGAGGTAGAGTTAGCCTTGATGCAGCAATAGGAATCCCCAAGTATCTAAATGGAAAATTGCCTTGCTTAAATCCTATCAAAGATTTAATCACTTCAAGATCAGTCCTCTTTATTCCTGCATGAAACAGATTGGATTTCTCCAAATTAATTTCCAACCCTGATATGCTGCAGAACTCATTCAATTTTCCATAAGAAGTGACACTGAACTTGTATCTCCCCTTGCAAAAAAAATCAAGTCATCAGCAAAAGTTAAATGAGTGATACTCATGTCTTTGCACTTCGGATGAGGATTAAAATCTTTATTATTCATCAGTTTGGCGAGACTCCTTGACAAATATTCCAAGCACAAGACAAATAAGGATGGAGATATAGGGTCTCCTTGCCTTAGTCCCCTCTTCCCTATAAAGAAGCCATACAAAGAACCATTGATGGAAAGTGAGTAGGAAGTAGTAGTCACACATTGCATTATCCAAGACACAGAGAGGTGGGAATCTAAAAGCAATTAGCAAGTCTCTTAGATAATCCCAATTAATTGTATCATAAGCTTTTCTCAAATCAACTTTCAACATACATCTTGGAGAAATTCTCTTCCAAGTGTAGCGTCTAATAAGCTCTTGCACCAAATAAATATTCTATATCATGCTCCTCTTTTTCAAGAAAGCAGATTGAGCCACATCAACTACATCTTCTAGGATAGGTGAGAGTCTAGCATTAAGTATCATGGAGATAACTTTATATGTGACCTTGCAACAAGCAATCGGCCTGAAATCACCTACCTTGGTTGCTTTAGCAGATTTGGGAATCAATGCAATTCCAGTGTGGTTTAGTTGCTTAAGGATCTGTCCCGAGGAGAAGAACTCCTTAACAGCTGCACAGAAATCATTTCCAACCACATTCCAAGCTTGTTTGAAGAAATGAGAGGAGTAGCCATCAGGACCAGGTGCTTTGTCGTCCCCTATGTTAAAAGAGCCCCTTTTATTTCTTCATCAGGGACAGGCTGAAATCCACCATTCTGCCATCCTCTATGATTTCATTCTCTATCCGAGATTGCTCACAGAAGTTCCAAGTAAATTCCTGTAATAATCTTCAAATGTGGCACAGACTTGCTGCATTGATGTTGTTGAAGAACCATCATCTCTTGTAATAGCCACAATCTGATTTTTGTCCCTAAGACTTCTAATCAGGTCATGGTAGTACTTGGTGCTTCTATCACTATTCTTTAAGTACCTGTTTTTGGGGGGTTTTTCTTTAACAAATATGTACATATGGTGGCACTGCGCTATGGCAGTCAACCAAGATGTCAAGGAACAATGAAAATGAAGTTCTTGGACTCAAGCTGGTCTTCAAAACTCTAAAGAGAACCCAAACCAAATCATACAATGTCATCTCTTATTGGAGAAATTGAAGAGCAACCTACATGTCAGAGTATATACTATGATGTGCTTTTTCATTTTTTTTCTTCTACTGCACAGATATAACGTTTGATCTATATAATCATATTACAAACTAAATGTCTGATTCAATTGCAAACTTTTGTCCTAACTAAAATTAATGAATTCACTACTACTCTTTACGTGGCGTTGAATCCTCTGCCGTCTCCACCTTCACTTGACTGTGCTGATCTACAAACATTAGAGGGAAAGAAAAAGACAAAAGGAATTTTTTGTTAATTTCTAATCCACATATTGCAGTGTTCCAATGATTAAAAATTAAATAGAAAATTAAAAATGATATTTGAAAATAAAACACTCTGCTAGGAAAGAAAATGTTTACACTGGTATATATATTAAAACATGACAAATTATCATAACATTAGCACAATATGAGGGAAAAAAAAAAAAAAAAGTCAAATTATATAATCACCAAGAATCACTTATTGAAATACCTTTTGAACTTTAAAAATATATATTTGCATCCCTTCTACTTTGTACCAAAGTGAAGTCATAAATATTGTTAAATTTTAAAGTAAAAAATAAAAATATCCACTACATATTAAATAATATAAGAGAGTATAATGTAGATAATATGGACAACAAGGTATTAATGCAATTTTTAAGATTATTAAAAGTTAAAATCATAATTTTTTATTATTTCTGTTTTAGCTTAAAGCACAAGAAATATAAAAGTAAACTTTCAGAACTTCAAAATTATAAATAATTTTTACTTTAAATACAAAGAGTAAAACAATTATCTAAAATATCATAGAATTCTCTTAATATTTCTAGATCATGGTATAAGCAAGCTTTAGACTGCCTTGTACGTTCTTGAGGCTTATTCTTTAAGTATAGAAAAATTTAGAATATAGGTTGACGCTTATTTAGATGTTTTGTGCATCAAGCATATTACGTTTTTTAAGGATACTTTTAGAGACTTAATTCTCATTGTTTTTTTTTTTTTCTTTTGTAATTGTGTGTAGACTTAATTCTCATTGTTGGTTAGTTTGATCACTGTCGTTCAATGATGAAATTAATGGAAGGTTATAAATATTGTAATGGTTTATCACTTTTGTAAGTGCTGCGAATTTCAACCCTATGATAAAGAAAGATTATTTAGAAGAAATAAAAACAATAAAAAAAAAATTTGATCTATTAAAACAAAATAAATATATGGCCTTTAACTACTAACGTATATTAATTTATCCATATATTATTTTTAATTTATATTTTATGAATTTAACTTAATTTATAATTTATTTTAAGAATTAATAAAAGAACTCGAATCATACTATTATTTTGGCCATATATATGTATACAATAATTACTTTTGAGAATTTTATCTCTAAAATCATAATATTCATACTATATCTCTGCTAATTAATACTCCTATCATGATTTATGTATAATCTAATATTTATAAATTTGACATGATTTCAATATTTAATTTCTGTATAAATTTCCAATCATTCTATAATTTATGTTCTAATCATATGATGTCATAACCACATTCTAATTAAGTCACCATATAAATATATACCCTCAATCTTACTATTCATGTTTTGTTGTTTCTCATTGAGGCTGGTATTATTTCCTTTTCAGTTTTCTCATTTGTAGAAATTTGAATACAATTTGACTCTTAAAAACTGCAAATTGATAAGTGTTTTTAAGTTTCTGTAAAGATAGACTAAAAGTTTTTTTTTTCAACGTTTTTTTTTTAATCAATCTAAGTGCTTGTTTGAAGTATCAAAATTTGGTAAAAAAAACAAATAAAACAAAAAGTAGGTAAATTTTAAATTTTTCAGTATTTAGCATGTTTCTTAAAACATGTTAAAAAATTAGAAAAAAATTACAAAGACGAGGTAAAATTTGAAGAAAATTTGAGAAAATCGGAGAAAGTTAAAAAAAAGTCAAAAATTTTTGGTATAAAAACATTGAAGAAAATTAAAATAAATTAAAAAAATATACTTATAATTAAATTTAATACTCTAAACGCACACCAAATATATAGATATATAAAGTTTATATGTATAAATACGGTAATAGCAAACGCAAAAGTTCTTAGTTTAGTGTCACCAATTCCCGCCTATTGCCCACACACATGTACAAACCGAAGAGTTCATACACATGCGGTTAGCATTTTATTTGTATATATAATTTCAGTAGGTAAGAGTATTAAAAAGAAAACACAATGATTCAATATTTGAAATATAAAACAAATTAATTAAGGGTAGATTTAACTTGGAAAAGTTATTTTATTTAAATTTTAAAATTGATGGAAACTTCAAGCTTTGCCAAATTGAGAGTTCGCAAATTGGTAGACTTCACCAATACTTCTAATGTCGCTATTGACCTTATATAAATATGTAATATTATAAATTGATATATCTAAGTTTCATAAATTTGAAGACTATCAAAACAAAAATGGAAGAAATTACAAAAAATTCACTATATATTTAATTGTTTATAAAGTTCCTAACTTGAAAAACATTCATATATATGAACTAGAATTTTATAATTAAATATATATATATATATAAAACTTAATTTGGTGATGTATTAATTATTGCTGTAGATTAATTTGTTTTCATTTACTTAATAAAATCAATAATATTAATTGTATTTTTTTGAATTTATATTTGTCTAAAAAAATAAAAAGCAAAACCTACAGTTTTTTTTTTTTTTGATAGGTAAATATAGTTTGGATTAATGAGAAAAATTACAATATTTTAGTGACACTCTGCTGCATTACAAAAATTTTAAGTACCTAGATTATTCATGCGAGAAGAATTCCCCTCTTTGTTCAAAAATTTACACTATGACAGATACATTTGACATTCTTGAGTTAGGAGGCTCTCAATTTGCCTTCATGTATGAGTTCAGATGCAAAAGAAAAAAGAAACCAATAAAACTAAACCAGGAAATATTTAATTAATTACCCGGAAGGTTGTTGCTCGGATCAGCAATCCTCCAAACTGGTTGACCATGGCCTGCAACATTATAGCTCCCTGCACTTCCTCTCTCATGGCTTTGTAGTAAAAGAGAAGGATGGTTAGTTGAATATTCTCCAAGATCTCCTCTTCCATTGCTTGTTTGTGCTTCTAGTTCTGGTGAAAAATTAGGGTTAACACGTTGAAAACCTCTTCCATGAACAACGCCATCTTGAATATCCCCAATTCCATGGCCCACCAATTCTTCTCCTCCGACCAAAGGAGGAGGAGGAGGAGGATAATTGTTCAACTTCATGAGTGATGATTCCACATGGTTAAAATCTACATTATTCTCTACGTAATTGGGAGCCATTCCGATATTGTTGTAACTATCTTGCTCTAACAAGAAACTTAGCCTTCCTTCCAATAAACTGTTCCTCTGCTCCAAGAAACTGTTCCTTCGCTCTAAGAAATTCCTCCTTTGCTCCGACTGCATGTAGAGCCCAAGGGGTCCGTAAACAGGGTCAAGCACCCAAGAAGAAGCAACCCATACGAAGGACTTGACAGCCTCTCCCCGCAGTCCAGAGTCGAGGTTTCTGATCATCTTCACTACGTTAGCGATTCCGAAAACTTTGTGGACTGCTAGAAACTCTTCCATTCGGGTCGCCGGGAAGAGCGGAGCCAAAATACAGTCTTCGGGGCATCTTTTCCTCTGGTGCTTGCACGATGCGCATGCGTGGCGATTGTTCCGCTCTTCCTCGGCTGGGGACATTGGTCTCGTTTGAAATTCAGCAAAATTCTATAGATCTTTATAAATTTTGAATTTATTTATTTATTATATAAAATTATAACTTTTATAAATCTACCTTAATTTTTACAACTCCAAACACTTTGATATTGTATTATGTGGAGGGGAAGATCAGAATAAATCAAACTTAAATCTAACAACGAGAAGGAATCCCCTAGTAAGTGATGAGTACAAGAGGAAACCCTAGTTTGTTTTTAACTCTTCTTGAACTAGGGCATTGTTTCTTTGAAAAACGGAGGAATTTTTTGAGATCATATATATTTTAAACAAACTTTTTTAATATTGGTGATCTTTTTTTTTTCCATATCTCATATATAAACTAGTAACTTTTTAAATTAATAACTCGTGAGGTCAATTGAAATTTTAAATTTTTTTTTATTTTACTAAAATATTTTTTTATTCACGTTACCCTTATACATATATCATATTTTAAAATCTTGTTGACGTAACTGTTCCGTACTATTTATTTTTTTATTATATTTTAGTATTAGAATTACAATTTCACTGTAACTTATTTTCATATCAAATATGGTTTTTTGTTAAATTTCTTTCTTAGGAAGTATTTCTTCCGTACGGAAACTCTATAAATTGCTTAATGTATTACAAGAGTTTTAAACCTTTAAGACTTCTAATTATCTATATATTTATATATTACTAGTGCTGACGGTGGACGTGATTTTGTAATATTTTATATTAATAAAAAATAATTTTTAAAAAATATTATAAAAATTTCAATAGAGATGCATAGTGTTATAAAATAATTATTGATTTATTTTCATATATTTATATTTTCTATTTGTATTATTATAATGAGTAAACAGAATCAATTAAAATTGGATTAATATAAGTATTGCAAATTTATATTTTAGATTTGACTCAACATTTTAAGCCTTTGATATGAATTGAAGAATAAGAATAGCCCAATGGGTCGTATCACCTCAGGTAGAACTCTTTTATTACGTTGCTTGAAGTAGAAGGGTTTCATGAGGTTGTACTAAAAAAATTCATTACATGGATTAAAGCGAAAAAATTAACAATTATGATTAGATTGTGATAAAAATTTTTTTATTTTATATTAATTATGTTTCTATTAAATTTTTCTAATTTTTATTTTTATTTTTATTTTAAAATTAATTTTAATTAAATTAAATTATAACTATTAAATTAAATACAATTTAATTATAATTATTCATTTTTTTATATATCACTAATGAATTTTTTCATTATTATCCCTATAATACGAAATAGAACTTTGTTGCTTTGAATTAGTTTGGACTGTGGTTGGTCGGTTAACAACGCTAGTTAGTTAGCATTCAGTTTGGACGACCCTTGGTCTGCGATTAAGATCTATGGTTCCTGTACACTGACAAATATCAATTAAAAGTAGGAATGTCAAATGGAGTTGGATATGATTTTTTTCGTTCCCTTTTTTTCGTTCCATTTTGAGAATGAAAAATTTTTTTATACTCATTCTTGTCTTTATTTACGTGTTAAATATAATAACAATTATAAATTATAAATTATATATATAATAAATATTATATATATCAAATAAAATATACTATATATATTAAATAAAAATTAAATATATATAAAAATTAATAAATAAATATTTAAATGAATATAAAGTAAGATAGAGATTATAATACTCATTTCCGTCTTTTTCATAGCACACTTTTTAAATTTCTATTTCAATCTTCGTTATTAATATTTTAATACCCTTTCCAAACAAACGAAATAAAGCGAGTATTCACTCCATGTAAATAATTTTAACGTCTCTAACTAAAAGGCATGTTTTAATTAGAAGTTTACTAGGTCAGAAAATTAGTTGAACTGTCACCATTTTAAATTAATTCTGGAAAAAGCATCAAGAGCATTTTATTTTTTCAATGAAAAAATGGTTAAAAAATTACTAAAAAAAATAATTATTAGTATAACATATATGTTACTATATACAAAGAGCGAAGGATCCTCGTCCTCTGATGCATAGTATTTTTTCGGTTTTTTTTTTTAATTTTTAATTTTTTCTTTTTAAACAGAAGGAAACTTAACCCCAACAAACCCCGTCAAAACAAGGTTTGGTGGGAGAGTATATCAACTCCACACACATATCCAACTCCTAATGTGGGAGCAAGTCCGCATCCACCGAAGCCGGCAAGCCAGTGCCCAGCCCACAAATCGTAAGCGGTTCGAGAGCCCAAGGGTAGAGGGGGTGCCTCGGGTGCACACACATAAGCTAGAGCCTTCTGCCTTTTTTTTGATCAGAAGGAAACTCAACCCAACAAACTCTATCAAAACAAGATTTAAAGAAAAAGTATATTAACCACACACATCCAACTCCCGATGTGAGAATATTTTAACTTTTCATTTGAAGCGTATGAAAGAATCACTTTTCCTTCACCGACAAATAGTGTTTTATT
>JAVXUM010000030.1:4006564-4017180 GCA_035590655.1 Pouteria glomerata
AACTATAGTGCAGAATAAATCTCATAATCATATCTTATAATCAACAGTCCAACTTTCAATGATCAAGTTCTAGTCATATATATTGACTAGAGATCATCCGATAGTTTTAAAATCTCATTTTATCATTTTTCTCAGAATCATGAATCCCGTATATATATATAATTCATGTCTCGACATGTTAATAATATCCATATGGCACTCTCGGCCAATCCAAAATCATAATTCATATCCGGATGATACCAATCAAGCCCCGTGCACATGATATGCTCAATCTTATATATTTAACATTAATATCTTAACATTAAAGTAATAGCATGTCATACTCAAGTATAAAAATAACATCATATAAATATAATGATTTATATCTTAAAATGGAATAAAGTATATATTTATATCATATAAATATAATCTTATATATTTCTCATAATTTTTATATAAACATATTCTATACACATATATACATAAACTCAAGAAGAATAAATCAAAATAACCCAAACAAAAAAATTTAGAGGGGGTCGCAGTCTGTCCACAGGTAGTGCGAGGCTTTAGGCTGACCTCGCAAGCTGCTCAATGGAAACCTGATGCTTCGGGCGACCAAATTTTATATTCCAATAGTAGGGGTCGCAGGCTACCCGCATGGAGCCTGTACCCTTGTGTCTTAATTGGTTATGCTCTAAACATTGTGAATCGTCTTCTCCAGCCAACCTCGGCCAAATCTGACCAACTTGGGTTTAAAATTTATCAATAAAAATATGAATACATATCACATTAAATCAATCCAATCTAAGTTTAAATATTTTATTAGTCTAAACTAACACATAAATAGTCAAAAATAAATACCGCGTATGATATTCTTACCCCCTGTAAAAATTTCGTCCTCGAAATTTACAAAACATACATTAATTAGAAAATAAGGATAGGTACTTCAATCGCATTATCGACTCATATTTTCAAGTGGACTCCTCAACTCCATGGTATTGCCACAACGCGCGAACCAAGGAAATTGTCTTGCCACACAAAAACCTACTCACGCCTACCCTCAATTCGAACTAGAAAATTTTTAAAAGTCATATTCTCCTCAATATTCAATTCCTTCCAATTGATTACATGAGAAGGATTTTATATATACTTACAAGGCTTTGATGCGTGAAATACATTATGAATCCTGAGCTAATTGTAGAAATCTCGGTGAAATTCTCTAAAATACAAATTCAGCAACCTGAAACTCCTACTGCCGATTTCGTCTACCAGCATAACTGTCTCTTGTCTAGTTTGAACCATTAAAAATCTATGTCAGATTACTTGAATCTTCTATAATGTCTGTCTCATCAAATCAAATCAGCCCTTACAAATTATCCAATTTCAAATCAATGCAAAAGATATCTACAAAGTCATCCATGTAAATCCTCATACAGAGCCATATCAAAACTCGTTTGAATACTATTATTATATACAATTTTAACCAACGGTAAATGGCCTACGACTGAATAATTTCCTGAATACAAAGTTAACACCACTCTACCAATATTTATATCCTAATTCTTCATACATTTTCATTCCCCTAAAATGATTACAAACCTCAAATGATGAAACTTTTAAATTATTATTTTTCAAATTCATCTAATGACTATTACAATCTTTAGTCATTTAGTCAAAAAAAAGTAGTGGCACCACATTTTTTAATAAAATTAATCTTATTATAAAACTTTAATAACTCTAATCCATAACATCAATTTTGGTGGTAACAAACGGACGATAGTGATTAATAATTATAACTGGTAGTGGTTGTGTAAGAAAATGAAAACTTAAGAAAATATTTTTTTATATTTTCATAATTTTTGAAATTTTGAAAATAATTTTCATTTTTTTTAAAACTAAAAATTGTAAACAAATTTATCAAACGAGTTTTTATGTTTAATTTAAAAAAAATGAAAATAAAAATAGAAAACTAAAAATAAAATTCACTATTTTATTTTTAGTTTTCTATTTTTATTTTCATTTTTACCAAACAGGGTCTTACTAAAATCTCCTAACAATAATCCTGAGCGGTAACTCAACTGGTAAGACCTTTGGTTTGCTCCGCAGTAGTCACTAGTTCGAGTCTCCTCAGATCCATTGGAGGTTTAACCGGTCGTTAACTTTAGGGCGTTAACTTTAGGGCAAGGGAAAAAAAAATCTCCTAACAAATTTATATGTATAAAAGTTATTTTGCCATATACAAATTAAATATCATACACTAAAACATAAAAAAGCTCCTAAATTCCAGATTTTTTTTTTATTTTTTAAAAAAGTCTACTTAATTATATCCTTATCTCTCTGTCTATGTATAACAATGCATGATTCGCAGGGAGGGAAAAGATGGGTGCGTATAGAACCGACGACGATTACGATTACTTGTTCAAGGTGGTGTTGATTGGAGACTCAGGGGTCGGCAAATCTAACCTCTCGTCTCGTTTCACCCGCAATGAATTCAGCCTCGACGCCAAATCCACCATTGGCGTCGAGTTCGCCACCCGCAGCATTCAGGTTGACGATAAGATCGTCAAGGCCCAGATTTGGGACACCGCCGGCCAAGAACGGTCTCCTCTCTGTCTATATCTATATATTTGTGTGTGTGTGGACATATGTCTATATGTATTTATTTTTCAGATCTGAGTTTTGTAATTTTGTTGCGCAATGATATATATTTCAATTTTGGGTAATGTTCCCATTTTTGTTTGGATTCTAAAATAAAGAAAAGATTGAGTTTTTCTTTTCCTCTGAAACAATGAAGTGAAAAGGAAACCGGATCTCTGGTTGCAGTCTTGGAATTCTTTTTTTGGTGGGGGGAATGCGATGGTCATTGGTTGGATTCCAATAGCCAGCTTTTCTCTGCCTTGTTGTTCTTTATATTTGGCAAACAAATAGGACGTTTCTACTGACATTGGAAACTTGGGTGGAATTGGTTTCATTTGAATTCCTATAATTTATTGCAATTTTTGGCCTGGTGTATTTTGATTTGTATTGGCAATGCAAATATAAAATAACCTCAATATTGAGGACAATGTGGGTAGTTTCTGGCTTATGTGTAAGTATATATGTAGCAATATATATATATCCAGATAGAGGAATCCAAGATCCGTGAATTTATATGCATATAGCCATGCTGGAGCTCTGCTTAGACACCATTGAAAGGCGTTGGCAAATAATAGCTAGCTTAGAGGTGTCACTGGAAGAGCTTAAAGTTTTGTACCCAGAATGCATTAAGGAAACAGACCATCATAAAATTAATTAATTAAGATCAAAAATGAGAATTCTTCTTTTTCCGTAGCATTTGGGGGTGTAGGGGTAACCTTGTTCATTTTTTATTTTATTTTGTTGCAATTGAACTATTCTTTTTTTTGGTCATCTCTCTCTTAAAATACGAGATGCTTTAACAATTTTCATTCGATTTAACCTTTCGTATATATTTGCCGAAGGTACCGAGCAATCACAAGCGCGTACTATCGAGGAGCCGTTGGAGCTCTGCTCGTGTACGACGTTACTCGGAGAGTTACATTTGAAAACGTGGAGAGATGGCTGAAAGAACTTCGCGCTCACACGGACACCAACGTCGTCACCATGCTTGTCGGGAACAAGGCGGACCTCCGTCACCTGCGCGCCGTGTCGACGGAAGATGCAAAGGCATTTGCCGAAAGAGAGAACAGTTTCTTCATGGAAACATCAGCTCTGGAATCTTTGAACGTTGACAATGCCTTCACAGAAGTGCTTAGACAGACTTACAGGGTTGTGAGCAGAAAGGCGCTTGACGTTGGGGATGACCCTGCGTCTTTGCCCAAGGGTCAGACGATCAACCTTGGAAACAAGGACGATGGATCGGCTGCCAAAAGTGGTGGATGTTGCTCTTCCTAATTATTAAGCCCGGAAATTTAGGATATTCAATTGTATTTGATTTCAAAAGAATCAGCTTTAATCAGAAGAGATTCTATAATTATTATATTTTATTATTTGTTTGCAAATTGTGTGTGAAGTCTGAATATTGAAATCTGGGCTTTGAGTCTTTAAATGGAAGAACCTTCTCCTTCTCCTCGTATTAGCTGAGTATTCTTATGCAATAGTTCAGGGTTTTAATAACATTTGTAACGCTCAGCTTTTTACCCCCCGCCCCAAAAAAAACACCCATATTCATAGAGATTGAATTTTGGATGTGCCTGTAAGTTTTTGACTTATAAAATGCTTCTTCTGATACTGGAAATCAAGTGTATGATGAAAACATCAAATTTAAAGAGGCCAGGGCGATATTTTTTTTTTTTGGGGGCGGGGGGGGGGGGGGCTGCGTGTGTGTTCTAGATGGAGGAGCATACCCGTGTTGGAGACACTGATCTTTTTGGTTCAGCGTGGCTTATAGAAGGTTTGAGTTGTAGTCGCTGATCTTTTTTTGGTTCTGCTGTGGATTAGCTGATATATATAAGCTTTGGTGGTTTTGTGTTTGGTTGGCTTTTGGGGTCTGTCCTGCGGCTTATTTTAGTTTTGCGAATGGCTGATTAGGTGCTAAGCACTTGCGTTTGTTTGTTGATCAATATTTCTGTTTGGAAAAGAAAATTTAAAAAATTTAAACAAAAAAACCACCAAATTTAAGGACTAAAAGAATTGTAGAAGCTTTTCTTAACTCCCTGTTTGATCTTTCATTCCGTACTGGCTCGACAAATAATATTTCCTCACTCGGTAAGAAGACAAATTAATGCTCCAACTTTGAGCCATGAAATGAATTGGGAAACAACTGAAGGCCCCTCCCGATTTAGAGTGATGGACCTTGTAAACCATGGAAACCCCTACAATTTTACGCTCCACTTGATAGAAAGGACGGAAGAGTGAGAGTTAAGAAAATGAGAGTTCGGATATTCCTTATCCTAAGAATGGAATTCTTTCCTCAATATTATTTGGTTAGACAAAAAGAAAGGGATGAAAAATATTAAGTACATAGGTATATATATTACAATGCAAATTTTGTATAAAAATTTGTTTTTCTATGATTAAAAAAAAAAAAAAAAAAGACAGCCCATGTGTGTTTTTCCTCTTACCATCCTTTTTCTTCACCCCTTCCCTCCACTTTTCCCTGAGAACTTATTTACCTGGATGAGGACCAACAAACATGACGTGTGTACAAGAGTAGGATTCCATTCAATAGCACAAGGATGCAGTACTGCTACAAGATTCAGCCGGCTAGTGTCTGTGTTGAACTACTTGTCACACAATACAATATTTACAAGGACTTTTCCACTCATCCTTTTCAAACCACTCCTCCTTGAAAACAACAAAACTAAAGATAAACATGGGGAAAGAAGCGAATTTAAGCATTTTATCTACAACTCGTCCATTGTGTTTTTTTTTGGGGAGGGCACACGAACTCCAATATACTCATTCACGAACCAAAGAATCTGACTCTCAAGGGAAGAAGCTCCTCCTTGGAGACCTGGCTATGGTGGTGTCCCTTCTGTAAGGTACCTGCAATAAACTGATCCAGCATAAAGTTGGCAAGAAAACTAAGAAACTTGCATCTGTTGGAAATGGTGTGCAGCAGATCATAAGCAAAACAACTGTTGCACGGGAACAAGCAACAAATTGTTATATGACTTAGAACTTGACATCAAAGTTGGCTCCGATTCCCCAGCAATCTACTTACTATCCGACAAACTGCATCAGAAGCAGAAACTGTGCACAACATTGGGTAGACTTGGCAAAGGGAAAGGATAAAATGAAAAAGAATTAAGGCTCCTTTAATATAAATTATGCAGCAAAATACATTTTTTTCTTGCAAGGTAACAGACTAGCGACTTACACAAAGGAAATCTAGAGACTGGACTACCATACAATTCTTACAAGGATTAAAAGCCCAATTTCAGAAACAAAGGTCGGTACTAAATGCTACACATCAAGGAATGGGAGTGTCCTGAATCCCACATTCTTACTGAAGTATCGAGTATTCAACAAGGGTATTTCAGAATTTTGGAGGACTCCATCATAAGAAGCATGGACACTGATAAGGAATACAAATACGATACAAATACAGATACGGTAACTTTAAAAAAATGAGGACATGAATTCGGCAAGGATACGACCAAAAAAATATAAAGTTTGTATATTTTTATTAGTTATATATATAAATATAACATTCATAACAAAATTAATTTAATATATAATTCAATATATAAAATATAACAAAATATAAGTCTTAAGATTTTATAATTTTAGAAGTTTCAACTACTTAAATCTAAATTTATCTTAATTATATATTTGAAGAAAAATGATAAAATAATAGAATATATCATATGACGTATCTGATATGTATCTTGAAATATCCAAAAAGCATGTATATCCGATACGTATCGGATACGAATACGGCACCCATTTTGGAGTATCAATGCTTCCTAGACTCCATCTAACCTAGCGAAAACTATTTTCCAAGCATTAGTTGGTTTAGTTTTGAAGTTCAGTTCCAAAATTGACTGCTTAAAGATGGACCTAGATGGATGATAACTATGACAGTATCAGGTACTTTCATGTGATGACCCCCCTCCAACAATGACGTGAGTCCCACACAATGTTAACTAGAACATGTTTCATTTTGGTACATGGAATAAAAAAAAGAGATGCAATATGCTTGTAATCTAAAATGCGGTACAACATGAGTAGGCTTCTCATAGAACTATCATCTTATTAAAATATTTTAGTCTATAAAAATGACTTATTTAGAAAAAATAATAACAATTAAAAAATAAAACATAGATATTCATGAAACTAAATGCACTTTCTGTTTGATACAATTTTTTTTTCATTATTCCTTCAAGGAAAAAACTTAAACTTACTGATTATTATATGATTTATTATCAATTCACCATTTTCAAATGTACTTTGAATGAAAATATAACATCAGTATAATCTTTTTGGATCACTAAACTTAGTATATTGAAACATTAATATACCACATTCCAGAATGCGTACCAAAACGTGGTTCACACAGATAAAAGTAATTTTTGGTGATTATGGTCCCACAACGAAAGCTTAAGATCTTGGTGTTTAAGAACCCAATTTGCTAACTCATTAGCTAGTCCTTTCAGAAGGGCTCTTATAGTTGTTTAATATTAGAGGACTCCCATGCGCGTTATCATATTAGGTTCGACGATGGACTTGCTTCTGGTTTTGGTGCAGAGTTAACTAGTGATTGATTGTGTGTCCTTGTGAGGACTCGAGGTGTAAAATGCGAGATTGTGATTACCCCACACACTATGGCATGTTAAGCTCCACATTAAAGTGTAAGCAAGTTTTAGGTATAAAAGTAAAGTCAGTCAACCAAATTGCTAATTCCATCACTAGCCCTTTGGAGACTTTTCAACTTAAATTTAACATGTGACCTAGTTGACACAACTTTGTTTTTTTACTTAAAATAGGTGCTGAATTAAATGAGTTATTTGCCAAAAAAGTTAGTTTTCCCATAAATGCACAGACCAAGCAATACAGTTTTCCAACTAACAGGTGGAACCCGAAAGGAAGACTACATAAAGCTAATGAATTTTAACCCTTCATTGTGCATTTTATTTATTAACTGAATCATCATATAATTGGGTCACACGTCAAAGTAATATATGCTCAACACATAATTAATATTTTCAGGCTTGCTTGCCATTCATGAGCTCAATCCCACAACTTGAATAAGTTTTTGAAATGAAGCTCCTAAAATGGTAATCATATAACTTCCACTCCAATTAAACACTTATCAAGTACTTGAGAGAGTAGCAAACTAGGACACATCACAGAATGTCCAAATCATACACATCTCGACTCAACTCAACTCCTTAGTCTCGAATTGGTTCGGGAGGGTTACATGACTCTTCTTCCTCTATTTATTTTTATCATGAATTATGTTTTCAGTATGGTAATATGAAAATAGGTCTCTCCTCATAATTTCAGTCCATGTAATCTAATGTCTATCTTTTGTCCTCTTTGCCCCTTTAACTTGAATCAACACACACTTCTACATTGGTACATCCCTAGGTCTACATGACAAAACCATCTTGAGTAACCTTCTCTTAACTTCTCTTATCTTATGAGAGCATTGTTTTTAATTGCCAAACACTTCATATCACAAAACATATTTGATCTTATAACCATTCCATAAAATTTTCCTTTCATCATAATAAGTATTTTATGGTCACATAAACACCCGAGACACTGCCCCATTTTAACCACCAGCTCGAATCCTATGAATGCATCTTCAATCCCTTCAGTTGCATGAATAATTGATCCAAGATGATCCATTTCTAGCACTTCCTGATCTAGAATTTACAATGCATATACGCTATTTATATATATATATATGTAAGTAAATAAAGATTGTATTAGAAAAAGGCAGCAAGGGGATGTTGTTCAAGTACAATAAGACTAAGGAAGCCACACTAAATCCAAAATAAACAAGAAGTGTAAAGAATTATCTATCTCTATGTCCCTTACCCTGGCAACCAGCTATAAAAAAAAAGTCAAGGTATGTCCACATGGTCTATGAAGTGCAAAAACTGTGTATCTCTAGATCTTTACCCTCGAACATCCAGATATATAAAAGTGACGAAATGATACTTCTCACAGTACACAAAGAATTCTCTATTTGTTGAAAGTTCATTTTGTTTTGCTTACCTCATACCACCCATGAGAAGAGAAAAGTAATAGTCTCCATACTTTCCTCCTCTTGTCAATTCTTGCTCCCTACCATGCCTTAAAAGTGAGCCAAACGCCCGTTGGAAGACCCATTCCATCCCAAAGCAATTAAGATTCAGCTTCCACAACTCCCAAGTCAGAAAACAGTGTATATACAAGTGATTATTGGATTCAACCTCCTCTTTGCATAGACATCATCTATTAATCAGACACATCCCCACTTTGACAAGGTTGTTCATTGTTAGTATATTTCCTTGGAGTGAGCACCAAACAAAATAATGCCAACTTAGTAGGTGCTCCATCTTCAAAATTCTAAGCTAGCCTAACTCAATTCAAAAATGTACCACCAAAATTATAACTTATGATTGACCCTAGACTTAATTTCATCTATCAACATAGTATAATCAAATAATAACATATACCAAGGGATACGATCTTAAATATGTTTAATAAACTCATCCATAAGTAAAGTGAAAAGAGTTTAAAGAAGATCCTTAGAGTAGACCAATTGTAATCTCGATAGGATTACTAAGATCTCCCAAATTCTGCTTGGAAAAATTATTAAATAACTTATCAAAATAACCTCCCCATCTTTCTTCGATATCCTCTTCTTTTACCAAAAATATTTGATTCTCATTTTTTAGACAGTTAACTTAGTAGTAGTTCTTACTTTCAATTTCTCTTATTCTAGCCAACTTATAGATATCTTTATCTCCATCTTTTGTCCCTAACTTGTTATATAGTGCATCAAAGGACTTTATCTAGCTTTTGGAATTGCCCTATTTTTTTAGCCAAGTTGCACCTTTGTATCCTCCCTCATCCTGACTTAGGCAAATTACTATAGCACTCCCTCGTAGACTTAAACGCTACTTGTACCTGTTCATTCCACCACCAAATCTCCATTAAGGATGGCCTTTTTCCCTCAAATCTACCTAATATCTCTACAGTAACTCCTTTAATACATCCAACCATTTCATTCCATATAATGTTTATGTCATCAACTAAATTCCATTTTCATTATTCAAACATTTTATTCTTAGAAGCCTCTTGTTTTCTCCTTTAACATTCCACCACATAATGCTTGAAATTGTATTTCCTCTATTTCATCTCTTTCACTTCTTGATATGAACATCTAGTACCACTAACTATGTTATATAATTAGACTCTCATCCAATATTATCTTAGAATCTTTACATGAGGCAGAATCAACTTTTCTAGTGAGGAAAAATCTATTTGGCCATTATTGTATTTGCTTCTAAAAATAATAAAGTGACCATCTTCCTTAAGCAAATATCTGCTATTACTAAGTCTTGTGCCGCATAAACTCTAAAAATGATTTACCTCCATCTGTATCTCCAAATTTCTCAAAACTTCCACTGTTTCTCCCACATGCCCATTTTTCAATATCCTTTTATAAAGAATTTTTTCCGCATTCAATATCTCTTCAATAAGTTCATCTATATCTTCCTAAGCACCTAGTTAGAACAGAAAATTGAAAAAATAAATAAGTAAAATATCATACCAAGTAAATCAATGAATAAAAATAAACATAACATGAACAAGAATGGGCAGAAATGACATGACCCATGGCAGGACAATGGGATATCTCATAAATTGAGAATCCTACTTAATGTTACACTAAATGTGAATCATTTCAGTACATGTAACGAAAACAGAAAAGCATACTATGAAATGTGATACGATAAGGGATAGACTTCTCATAGTGCCATCTAATTATTATAATATTTTGCTATATTAAAATAGTTTAGTGACTAAGTTAAAAAAAATAATAATAATTAATCAAGAAAATTGATGCACTCACGTATGAAAAGAGTAAAACAAAGATCAAGAAGGAAAATCAAAAAGCTAGGGTGGCATTTGGTTTGATTTTTTGTTTTTTATTTTTTGTTTTCTATTTTATGTGTTTT
>JAVXUM010000030.1:4048453-4061747 GCA_035590655.1 Pouteria glomerata
TGAATGATAAACCAAAAGGACCAAACAATTATACTCACATAAGGGTGAGTCACGTGGAAGACTTGTATTCCATGTGCTTGCCTAGCCATCTAGTTCCATTTCAATTACTTTCCTTGACTTCTACTAACCAAGTTGGTTACACAAACTAGCTAGTTTCCCATGAGCCAATCACAATTTTCCCAATGGCAAGGCTTCAACTAATAACATGTATATATATATATAGCTATATACACATAAGGTGGCTGGCCAATTTTTCTTCTCCATTAACTCATCCAATATATATATATATAAGGTAGCAAGCCAAGTCTTCCCCTTTAATGGCAATGGTCCCACCACATTCAATGCAAATTCCAACCTTCACAAAAGCCAAATTAAGAAGGAAACAAAAAAAATAGGCTTCCAATTCCCTTGGTCGAGACCCTCTCATGACTAAGGCTTGGTCAAAATAGTTGGGTGTTGACTTGGTCAAAATAACTCTTCCAACTTCTCATGGCTGGACAAAACTGGAGGAAATTCTGGAGGAGCTCGGGCACTCTCCTGATTGGAGCTTGGGCCCCTGCCGAGGGTATAAACAACTCGGGCACCCATCTGATTTGGGGCTTGGGTGCCCGCGGAGAGTATGATCAGCTTGGGCGCCCGCCTGATTTGGGCTCGGGCGCCCACCGAGGGTAAGTTTTGCCTAAACCCTCCAGGCCTCCCCGCAACCACTTAAACTCACCAAACTAGCCTCAAGGCATCTATTACACACCTAAACTCATCCCAATTCATTTCCAATGCTATTCTCATTCATCTTATGAACCCAGGGTATTACAGTTTCTGCCTTATCTCCTATTCTAAATGTACAAGATCAATATATACTCTTTTTGTATAGATGATAATTGCTTAAATATTAAAAACTTCAAAATTGTCATGCGTGCTTCCCGCGGTCGTTCACTAGAATCTGACACGCTTCTTATGATGCTCTTTGAAATTGTGAAATGCTACATTTACACCCATTCTCTTACACCATAAGTTATACCCTGCCAAAACGATTTCATTTTGGCCTTAAAAAAATAAATAAAATTAAAAAATTCAGACGGCTCCAAACTATAAGAACTCAAATATTTGGTGGAAAATTCCTTACTTTATTGGTTTCAATATCTACATATTTATATACAGATTGATGATATACATGTATCATGATAGATTATATTTGAAATTTGAATTACACAAATAACATTATTACTGACGGTCTATTTTTCCTCCTTTCTCTCATTCGGATATGCAGTTAGAAGACTTGGCCTTTGTTATTTGTTTTGGTTGCACACTGGGTCCCATGCTTTGGTTGCACGGTGTTCCAATATCCTCCCTTAATCTGATCGAGAGTGGAAAGACGTTCAGATTATGAACTAATGATGCAAACCGAGATGCCGTTAATGGCTTCGTGAGACCATCGGCTATTTGATCTTTACTGGATAAAAACCGAACAAATAATTATTTCGTCGCAACCTGATCTCGGACAAAATGGTAATCAATCTCTATGTGTTTTGTCCGAGAATGAAAGGCCGAGTTGGAAGTGAGATAAGTTGCACCCACGTTGTCACAATGGAGTACGGGAGAGGTAGGCTGTGAGACTCCAAGTTCAAAAAGAAAGAATTGTAACCACATAATTTCGGCAGCAGTGTTTGCTATCGCACGATATTCAGCTTCCGTACTAGAGCGGGAGACCATGACCTGTTTGCAAGATGACCACAATATAAGGTTCGGACCAAGAAAAATACAATAACCTATTGTTGACCGCCAATCATCTGGGCATCCAGCCCAATCCACATCTAAGTAAGCTTGCAAGTGTACTGATGAACTTTTCTGAAGAAGAAGGCCATAGTGGATGGTGTTCTTGAGTTGCATAAACTGGCAAACTTTGTTCACAGTGTAAAAAATGTCGGGGTGATATTGAAATGCCCCCACAGTACTCTGATATAGTATTAGATCATTGAATTCTGAGCTTCTAACTTTGCTTAATTTTTCTGACACTGACATTAGGGAAAAGACCGGCTATGCATTGAGCATGTCGCTATTTTGAAGTATAGAATATATGTATTGCTACTATGATAATAATAGCCCCTCAAGAAGAGAATGAGCAGTGACCCTAAGAAAGTGATATAGAGAACCAAGGTCACGAACCGCAAATTCACGCTTTAGAAGAGCAATGAACTTGGTAATGGCAATCGAAGAGGAACCTATGACAATAATGTCATTGACATAAACAAAAACATATAAGCAGGTAGTCCCCACAAATTTAATAAAAAATAATGAGTCGGACTTGTAACCATGAAATCCAATGGATAATAAAAATTGACTCAACCAAGAGAACCATGCCCGAGAGGCCTGTTTTAGACCATAAAGTGATTGCTGAAGTTTGTAAACATGATTAGGTAGATTAGGATGATGAAATCCCGTCGGTTGTTGCATGAACACATTTCCAGTTAGAAACCCATGTAGAAAGGCATTGCTAACATCAAGTTGAGAAATGGACCAACCCACAGAGACTGCCAAAGACAAGACTAGGCGAACTGTGATGGGTTTCACCACCAGGCTATATGTATTTCCATATCTATCCCTTCTAGTTGGTTGAAACCTTTTGCAACAGGACAAACTTTGTACCACTCGATCGACCCATCGGATTTGCGTTTGATTTTAAAAATCCATTTGTACCCTACCAAATTGTGTTGGGGAGATGATGGGACGAGATCCCATTTTCCATTGCTAAGAAGAGCATTAAACTCCTCAAGTATAGCCTTACGCTAATGGGGGTGTTTGATGGCTTCGGAGTGACAGATGGGTTCAATCTCAAGAGCATTCGAAGTGATAAGAAAAGCCTTAGGTAAAGGCTAACGGATAATGCCATCAGTGAATTGTTTAGGTTTCCAGATATTATTGTGTGCTCGAGTTACAACATTTGGTCCCGGTATCAGTTCAGTTTGAGGGGAAACTGAGTTTAGTTTCTGAACTAATGTGGTTTGCAGTATTAGTGACTTGGGTTAGGTCGGGAGATGGGTTAAGAATGGGCTCGATGTCTATATGTTGGACTTGGGTAGAATTTGGAGACCTTAGGGGGGCTTACAAGTGGACAGGGTGACCTGAGAGGTGGACATGAGGGGGTTTAAGGGGTCTTGTTTGGGTGAGGCAGACGAAGATTAAGTGGAAGAGAAATTGTGGATGGTGAAGGATTGGCATTTGGTTATGGTAGGATCCCTTTTTGAAATGGGAAAAAATTTTGATCAAAGATGACGTGGCGCCTGAGGTACACTTTCCTGGATTGAGGATCCAAACACTTGTATCCATGGTGATTACGATCATATCCGAAAAACACGCATGTTAGACCGAAAGTCGAGTTTGTGATTATTAAATGGGCGTAATAGCGGTCAACAAGCCGAGCCAAAAAATTTTAAAAATAAGTAGTCCAGGGCTTTTAAAAATAATTTTTGAAATGGGAGCATGATTTCAAAATTAGAGTTGACATTCGATTAATTAAGTAGCACGCAGTAGAAAATGCATCATCCCAAAACGTCATTGGAACGGAACTATGTGCAACACCTGTCTCAACAATGTGACGATGCTTGTGTTCAACGGTTCCATTTTGATGATGCATGTGGGGATAAGTGACACAATGTGTAATACCATGTGCATTGAGAAAATGATTTAATTTGCAATATTCGCCTCCCCAGTCGCTTTGAACTGATATTATTTTTCGATTTAAAAATTTCTCAACAATTTTCTTAAATTGTATAAATAAAGGTGTAATATCAGCTCTTGATTTTATTGGAAAAATCCATGTGAATCTACTAAATGGGTCAACAAATGAAATGTAATAGTGATTGCCCATGGAAGATGGAACTGGAGAGGGACCCCAAACATCCGTAAAGATAAGTTCCAAAGGAGATTTAGTTTTTATTTCACTAATTGCAAAATGTAGTTTATGATTTTTGCCAATTAACATACAGGACAAATAGAAACATTTTTTGTTGATAAAGGAGGTAATGAAAATTCAAAAATTATTTAACGGACGATATGTAGGGCTGGGTGACCCAAATGATCATGCTATCGACCTAAACTAACACGTTCCCTAACAAATGCAAAACTCGTTTCCTTTAATAATCGTGAAGGCCATTGATATAGACCGTGTTTACTCTCCTCGCGTAATAGGATAGTGACCATTGCCAGATCCTTAACAAAAAAACAAGTAGGCATAAATTCAATGGAAACATTGTTATCAATGGTAACTTGATGAACAGAGATTAAGTTTTTCATAATGGAAGGGACACGTAAAAGATTATTTAACCAGAAAGTGTGGGGGAAAGAAGTGATGATACCGGTACCAATATTGTTTATGGGCAATGCCTGACCATTGCCAAAACGGATAGTGTTAGATCCAGAATATTCTCCCGAATTGAGGGAGAGATTGGCAAGATCAAGTGTGAGGTGGTGTGTCGCCCCTGTATCTAGATACCAATTTGGATCAAAGTTGGAGGATGCATCGCCACCATAGGTGGTGTAAGCTAAGTACTGAAAGCCCTGAGTGGCTGCCATGGAGTAAAGAAAATGACATGTCCTTGCAGAATGTCCTAGATAGTCACAGAGTTGGCATACCACACTTCTTGAACCTGAGCAGTTGCCAAAGGATGGCTGAGAATAACCACGACCATTGTGAGAGTTGTGACCACATCCACGACGTCCTCCCTGGTTGTGGCCATTTCTGCGGTTTGATGAATTTGAAGAATGATTGTTGTGGTTGTGATACCGATTCTGTGCAGAGGCACCATCCCGAATAGCAGGATTTGCGGAGGGGTTACCCATATCAAGAGAGGTAGTCTGGTGAGTTAAGCGAGACTCATGAGTCATGAGATGATGAAAAACCAATTCAAACCCGAGAGCGATGGGTTGAGTAGTTAGAGATGTCACAATCCCATCATACTCAGAGCCTAGGCCAGCTAATAGGTAATCAACCAATTCGGTCTCGGGTAAGGGATGGCCGGCTACGGCTAATTGATCACCCAAAGTTTTAATTTGCTATACATAGGTAGCAATAGACTGGTTGCCTTTTCGAGCAGCGGCAAGAGCACGCTTTGTTTGTAAAATGGTTACTTGACCTTGGGATGCGAAAAGTGTCTCCAATCACGTCCAAACAGCCTGAGAGGTGTTATTATTCACGACATAAGCCAAAATGGCACTAGAAAGTGAAGAAATGATGGCTGACAATATGATTTGGTCTTGTTAGATCCAATGGAAATGGAGAGGATGATCTAGGGGTGGACAAGAAAATATCCCGTCAACATAGGACATAAGATTCTGGCCATGTAAATATGGAAAAAGTTGAGTGCGCCAAAGGAGAAAATTATCATGAGACAGTTTGATGGTGAGAACGTGAGTGAGATTTGTGGGAGCTAGATGAGGAGTTGTAGTGGCTGCGGTGAGATTTGGGAGGGTTGGGGTAGTGCTGGAGGTAAAGGTAGTGTCAGAGATTGGGACTTTGGTGTCAGTGATATTAATCTGAGTAGTGACAAAATCAGTAGAAAAAGTAGGAATTCCAGAGTTGGTTGGGTTCAACATGACGTTGGTCGTAAGCTCTGATACCATATAAGAACTCAAATATTTGGTGGAAAATTCCTTACTTTATTGATTTCAATATTTGCATATTTATATACAGATTGATGATATGCATGCATCATGATAGATTACATTTGAAATTTGAATTGCACAACTAACATTATCACTGACAACCTATCCTTTATCATTTCTCTCATTTGGATATGCATTTAGAATACTTGGTCTTTGTTATTTGTTTTGGTTGCACACTGGGTCTTATGCTTTGGTTGCACGGTGTTCCAATACAAACCAACAGTAATAGTAAGCAACTCCAAATGAAGAATCCATCTCTGATGTCGCAGTAGCTTTGAAACCCTTCCGTAAATATCCATGCTTGCCCGAATCGCTCCTTCACAGCTTCCATTTTCATCCCTTACCACCACCACCCATCTTTTCTTACAAAAATCGAAACAAGATGACGGTGTCAAAAATCAAATCAAAATGAAAGAGAACAAAAGAGGGTCAGACATGGTTACTATATATCGATTACTTAGTCCGTTGATTGAGATTTCTTAAGACCAATCAATGATTTAAGCCACTTTCCTAAAGCACCCATTACAAATTTTTTTAGAAACTCTCTGGTTCTTCTGTGAAAAAGGGGTTTTGAATTGTCAAGAGTGATGAAGTTTTTGAATCGTCATCTTGTTTCAGTTTTTGCAAGAAAAGATGGGTAGTGTTAAAAGAGGAGAATGGAAGATTTAGAGGAGCGATTCGAGTAGGCTTGGACAACTGAAGGGTTTCGAAGCTGCTGCAACATCAGAGATGATTCTTCGTTTGGAGTTGCTTTGCTACTGCTGTCGTTTGGAGCTATTGAAATTCTTTTTTTTTTTTTTTTTTTTAAGGTCAAAACGACGTCATTTTGATTTGGTGTAGCTGAGAGAGTAAGAGAATGGATGTAAGCGTAGCATTTTGCTTAGCAATTTTTTGTGAGTTTCTGCAAGCTTCTTGTAAATGTATGTTAAGGGCACTATGTTCTATGGCCTTCATTACTCCTTTTAGTCACCTCTTCTTCTTCGAATCTACATTGATGATGATTGGATTGGTGATCCTACTAATCGGCGCTACACAACTGGGTATTGCTTCTTCCTCAGTGGCTTTCTTGGCGCAGGAAAAAACAAACTGTCACTGCTCACTGTAGTACTAAAACCAAATACTGTGCCTTGCTGACACTTATACAGGAGCCACTCTAACTTTGTTGGTTGCTTACTGGCCTGGGAATCTCGTATCTTGCTACCACTATTATTTACTATATAACAATCAAAATGTTATTCAAATTACTTATAATGATGCCTTCTATGATTGTACCAAACATATTGAGATATATTGTCATTTTGTGCGCCTACAAATGGCCAAAGGTACCATACAACTTCTTCATATCACATTTGCTGCTTAGACTGCTGATTTGTTTACCAAAACGCGTTCTCTTGAATGGTTTTATGAATTAGTTTCCGAACTCAAATTAGACTCCACTATATCTCCTTCAGTTTACAGGAATGTTAGAATATTTGCTAAGACATTATCTTGTATATAATCATGACACATCTTATTTGTTTGTATTAGCCATGGCATATTCTATTGCCTTGTGTAGTTGATTTCCAAAGCATAGGATATTCTAGTTAATATAATCTATGTACACAACTCATAAAATTTTCCTCCAAAATTCCTTTTGCCTTTCTTATTGTAACAGTTTGTATCCTTCTAATTCGTCATCGGATGACATATAATAGTAAAGCTCATTTTCACGCTTGAAAATTAAGTTTATTGCATGTATAGGAAGAATAGATAAGATGAGAATTCAATTGAGATCAAGAGTGGGCACAAATTGTTCTTTTTGTAATAGATAATACGATCTTTCGAATGATGCAAAGGCAAGATATTGTTTCCAAATATGATCATTGGATGTTCTTGAATCCACGAAAACTATTAACAAGAACACAAAATTCTAAGAAATTTGGATTTAGTTATTGAATTAAATGATAAACTCTATACCGAATCAAAATCGATTCCCCAACTCTCTAACGGGATTTCATAACTAGTTTATAAATCCTTAATCTATTTTTCGAAGGACAATAAAAAAGTTTTCAGCCCATATAGGTAAATTTTGTTTACTTATTGCGCGATTAGTAAAGATGTCATGAATCTCGGATGAATAAAATAATAATAATAATAATAATAATAATAATAATAATAATAATAATAATAATTTCAGGTAGGGAAATAAAGTGACGCCGCTGTAATAAATTTGTATGAAATTAGAAGTAGGTGAAAGGTGAATTAACAAAAGAAAAACAAAGAAACAGAAGGCCGGTTCTACCGAATAACCTAACCTTTGTTCATTTGTTAGCGCATCCCATTTCAATGTCAAGGCATATTCCTCCTCTCCTAGCACGGGGTTTGTACTATTGGACAATTTAATTAATTAACTAGTGTATTTAATTAGATTAATAAATAAACCTTGTGGTCTTTGTTTATTCATTGGCCAAACATGTTCACCATTTAATTAATACCTCGTACTTCTGGTTAATTACAACGTTCAGACTGACGTTACTCAGAATGGGAAGTGCTATGGGTTATGAAACAGGTACTGGCCAGTAAGAACATTATATATATATATAGAGAGAGAGAGAGAGAGAGAGAGAGAATTCAAAATGTGAGGAAGCGGGTCATTTGGTCACAGCCGAATAAATTTATTCGCATTGCACTATAATTAATTATTAGATCTATAAAATATAGTGATGATCCATGAAATAAATTTCTATATCAAAGAAGAAAATTAGTTGCACTTTTACAATTTATTATATTTTATATTATTTGAATTTTCTTGTTCTTTATTTTATTTTATTTTATCTTTTTTAAAACACCAGGAACAATGAGAACATGAACATGAACGCGCACACTAATTTTTCTCTATGCCATGCATTAAAATATATGGTTGTCTAGTTGTCACTCACAAATACACCAATTTCAACTTGGTTTAGTTTATGGAGGAGTTGGTTTGAACAAGAAAGCATTCACATCAATAATGTATACCATAATTGTATATTAATTTAGCAATTAATGACTATTCTAGACCAACTTATAATAATGCCACCATCTTGGATTTTTTTTTATAATAAAAAGCTAGACTAACTTGTACAAAATATTCTGCGTGGTTTTCGATCTATCGCTCAGAGAAATATAAATATATATTTATATATATATTAAAATGCCTTGAATTTATAAAAAGTGCCATCACATTTTTTCTTGTTGCATTAGTTGTTTACATAGGTTGTATTTGATTAGAATATTAGAGAAGGAAACCAGATTAAATATCTACGGACCTAGTTCGATATTTAATTACTCAAATTTTTTGAATGATTGGATTAGTTATATGTGACGATTCACCTTATTTAGTATTTGATCACCTAAAAGTTTTTCAAATTTGAAATTCGGAGTAGATTGCTTATCGCTCAAAAACAGAGATTTAATAAAAGATTAAAATAGACATATAATAAAAGATTACAATAATTAAAAAATAAATTTGATTTAGTGACACTCAACTATCAAAACACTTATATAATAAAAAAATTAATGTTATAATAAAAAAATTAATGTTATAAAAAAAAAAATAGTTTCGACGTTTAAGTGAAACACAACTATTAAATATAAATAAATCAAGTTAAAATCTATAAATAAGGGAAGATATAAAAATTACTCTTACAATTTACATTTAGTATAATTTTAGTCTGTTTTATTTTAATTGTAATAGTTAAATCCTTACAATTTTTGTCAAAGTATAATTAGATTTTTTTGTCAAACACTATTTGTGTCCAACCATTAGACTCAGAATAAATTTATCAATTTGCATGCATTTTTCCCAAAACCTACAATACAGATCTATTTATGCCCTAAAATTGTTTCTACCATCGTTATTACAACATTAATCGAAGCAAAGGTGGTTGTTTGTGAAATTCATCATCATTCTCACTCACGAAATTGACATAAAAAATTTCTATGATAAAACTTTAATCATCGAACTCATGAATATTAAATTTTTTATTAATAATAAATAACACTTATTTGTATTTCAACTCTAAGTCCTATATATTATGCGTAAAAACTTAAAAGACTTACAATGCCTTTAACATAACTACTCTACTAATCAAACATATTTTATTAATTTAAAAACAACTTCACCGTAGAACTTCAGCAAATTGAGGAAGGACCGTGGGGTCATGCTGAACACACTGAGGTTTTTTTTTTTTTTTTTTTTCTTTGGGAACAGAGTCTTGAGATTAGAACAGAGGAATGAATGAATGCCTATCTTGCCGAGAGCATGCACATTATGGACGGAGTGGTATATAGCTAGCTAGCTAGACTCCCCACCAGTATTCCACAAATATAAATCATTATTTCGTTTATTTCGTCAAACTTAATAAAGTTTCGAATAAAAAACTCTTTCCAAACAACTTACTCCGATGCTTCACACCGACAACAAGTGGAAGAAGGAAAAGCCGGCAAAGGGGTTCTTGGCTCTGGATTCCGCAAAACACTATTACTGCTTACAAATGTTTGCGTCAAACAAATTCAAACTCAAGTTTAATTAACCTTCCTGAGTTCGATGATTTAAAAGTTTCATTGTGGAAATCTTTTATTTTTGCTTCAACTTTGTGAGTGAGAATGATGTGGGGTTCTTGACAAATTTTGCAAATAACTACCCCCACTACAATTAATATTGTAGGTGTTGGAAAAATGTATACATACTGTAGGTGGTGGAAATAATTTTAGGAATTAAGTACTGTAGGTGTTGGAAAGATGTATGCATATTGACAAATTTGTTCTGGTTTAACGATTAAGTACAAATAATGTTTGACGAAAATATCTAATTATGTATTTACCGAAACAGTAAGAATTTATCAATTACAGTTAAAATAGAAGAAAATAATGCGATACTGAGTACAAATTGTAAATTTTTGTATTTTATCCCTATAAATATAAAATTCTCATGAAACGAGCTTACTTTGTAAAACTAATTATTTATACGTAATTGCTAATGTTATTTACTTAATATTTAAAAATAGCTATAAATGCGTTTTATATTTAGTTTTTCATTCAAAAAATACTATTTATTAGAAGACGGAATCAATGTGAAAAGATCAAAGTAATATATATTTTAAGTTTTCGACTTTTAAGAGCAAATATTTTGAGATAAATATTTTATATGCAACTAGAACAATTATTTTTAAAATAAATTAATGGCCGCCTCCAGCTTGGAATGGAACCTTACTCAACTCAATAAGCAAAGTTGACCGTTTATGGGAAGGGCCGCGAAGTGCAGCTGTCACTGGCGAAGTCTTTCTTTAGTATTAAACAGGAACAAAAGCACATGATTCAATGCCTTATTTTGTCTTCACAAAATTTCTCATTGCCACTTGAGAAAGACTTTATAAAGCAAGTCATCATCTCCTTTCAATGCAAAAAAAGCTCACACAGAACCAAAGTGAGGCTCCTGGTCCAGCAACCGCAGAGAGGATCTTGATGTTTTTCTGAAGCTCCAAATCAGATTGTTTTAACAGGTACCCTATTCTCTACTCTATCATCATCACCCTCCTTGACTCAAATTGTAAACCGCTATTTGGTTTTGTGTTTTATTAATTTGATTCTACCAGTAAGGATCTTTTTTTTTTTTGTGGTTGATTTACCTGGCTAATTCAGCATTAATATATGTAATATATATATATAAAAAAAACAGTATTGACCTTAATGTCGCAAGAGAACCCCGTGCCATTAAGCAGGATCAAATAAAGAATGGAGTTTACACCTTATAGTTGTGGGAATTTTATTCACATGGCATTGCCTACACATAAAACTGTTTGTGAAAATACTGCACTTGGATGGTTAACAGTACCAAATCAGTGACCAGGGTCGTGGCAACTGAGGAGGTCACCTAAGACCCCACAAAACAGAAACCCCCAATTTTTTTAAAAAATTATTAATAATAAAAATATTAAATAATATTTTTTAACAAATTCAAATTTTATTAATGTATTAATTATTATTTTTTAATTCTATTTAATAAAAAAATTCTATTTAAAATTTTATTTATAACTACTAATTAAGAATTCTTTTGAACTTCATAACTCTCTCTCTACATTAATAATTATCTTATTAAAATGCGTCAATTAATTCATTTTATACCAAAATTTATAGAAGATTTCTTATAACTCTATTTACAGATTCATAATTTATCTTATTAAATTAAATGTATTATTATTTTTTTTAAATTTTATTTACACTAAGCCAAGTATCATTCAAATTTAATCCCTATTTTCGTCAAATCAAGTACCCTATCCAATTAGGATATGAGCTATATATGCTCCAATTAATAATCTCCTCCAATGTCAATTAATAATCTCTACCTATGTGCTTGGTGGTGATACACTTAGGTTATGTTTGATACGTGAGAATGGTATATAATGGAATGAAATAAAAGGTGGGAATAGAAAAATGGTAAGAATGGAATGGAATGCTCATTTCATTCCTTTGTTTGGTTGCCAACATGAAAATAATGGGAATGAAATGGACATTTAAATTTTCATAGTTTGCTTACATATTTTAAATATAATGAAATATAATAAAAACTACTAACATTATTTTTTTAAAAAACTATAAAAATAAATTTTATTTTCGAAATGCAAATTTAAATAAGAAAAAGGAGTTAGGGGTAAAATGGTTATTTTACAATTTATGTTTAAATTGGGCCAAAATTTTTTTAACTATGAAGAAATATGTTAATAAATATTTTTTAACCTTTCGAAATGCCTAAAATACAAATTTGAAAAAACAAAAAAAGGATTTAGGGTTAAAACAATCATTTTATAGCCGGTATTTGAATCTAGCTCAAAAATAAGGTGAAAGGGTAAAATGGTCGTTTTATAATCCAATTAAGTAATTGAAAAAAAAAATTATTATAAAGTAGTTGCTTTTTTTATTTTTTATTTTTTATTTTTTCAATTTTTGGGTCAAATTTTGATGTCAAAAGAATGTTTTTATTAGCCTTTCAGAAATTCAAAATATGAATTTAAAAAAAAAAGAAAGACCTAAACTTAAAACAGTCATTTTATAGTCAGGATTCGAATCTAGTTTGAAAATAAAGTTAATGGGTAAAACCGTCATTTTACAATCCAATTGAGTAATTGAGAAAATTTTTTTATTATAAAGGAGTTATTTTTTTTATCTTATATTTTTTCACTTTTTGGACTAAATTTTGATGTCAATAAAATGACTACTCCATCACTTAAAGTGTGAAATGCCTTTTTTCCACTTAATGTGAGAATAGCAATTTTTATGGAATAGCATTCTAACTTAATTTTTTAATACCAAATATGAGAATAAACTAAAATAAAAATAAATTTCATTCCTACGTACCAAACATATCCTTAGCTTTTCATTCCCAAGCAATACCAAATTTTTCCAAACCAAAATTTTCCATTCCAAAAACCTTTATTATTATACCAAAATCTTTTAACGTTTCCTACCCAAATAATACCAGCCATAAATGTCTTTCTTTTCCCAAACCAAACTTTCCTAAATTACCCTTTACATAAAAAAAAAAAAAAAAAACTTACCCATTAAACCTCAGTGCACTTTTCCCACCTAATACCCGAATAGTACACTTTTCTCATGTCTG
>JAVXUM010000030.1:4070036-4084107 GCA_035590655.1 Pouteria glomerata
GCAGCAGCTTCGGCAAGAAAAGTGATCGACCGTTCTACTAATTATGGATAGTAAGGTATAAGAACAATTTGAGTACATCAGTCTAGTAATTTTATTTTTAGCTTTCTTTTCCAAGAGAACTTTAACATGTACACGATGAGTGTGATTAAAATTGTAATATTTTTCTATGACTAATTTGGTGTCACGGACTAGTAGCAAAACTCTTTTCTATGACATTTTCTAGCAGGTATTGAACAAGAGAGAATCAAGTACCACGATAGAGAAAACATCTCCAGAAATCAGGGTTAACCCACTTTTGCCCTATTCTCTTAGTTTGAATTCAGTAATTGAAGCCAGGGAAACATTTCAAGGAAAAAAGTACAAGTTCAATACATACTGTTCTTCTATAGATGATAACTGATTTTAAGTATTGAATTCTATTTCTTTAAGAGCAATTTCCGTTCTTTAAAACACAATACATATGGTCAAAATGCTAAGCCAAAAGCTGGGGGAATCAGTTTTCACAATTTTCAGCCTGGGCATAATAACTTCTCTTGTTCGTAAAGAAGCTGAAAAAGCAAATATTTTGTTCTAACACATAGTTAATAGTTTCAAATGAAAATTAGTTAATAGTTTCAAATGAAAATTTCCCAGTAGGATCATTTGCGAGCTTCAGCCTTCTTCTGTTCTTTGGCTGCCACAAATAAAATTCATGTTTCAATTTCATTATCATAAAATGCCAACTAGTTGAAGGCAAAGCAATCAATACACCAGTCTCCTAACATTACCAGCCTTTTCTTCTTCTCGCTTTTTGGCAGCATCCGCTCTTTGTTGTCGTATAAGGGCTAGTCGCTCTACAAGACCAGAATATAGTCAAAAATTATGGTTTTTGAACACTTACTGCAATCGACAAAATTAGGTAATCAAGTAAGGAAATAAAATGCTACTCAAAAAATATATATGATATCATATTGATCGAAAATATAAATATCATAATACTGTACTACAAAATCCTACACTTCTGTATATTATGGGACAACTAGAACCCAACACCCTATATGTCCAAAAAGGGGTCAAGACACAGTTGAACAACAGCTCTCCAGTACACCAACTACCAATCACGAGAAGCATAGTACATTTTAACACCACTTCAATTCTGGCATACCTTGGCTGTCATGATAAACTAATTCTATATATCAGCCGGCATGGTAGTTCCACTAGTCTTTGAACTGTTTCCCATTTCAATCAGCATCAAAAACACCCAATCTTAGTTTCATAAATCTAAAATACAAGAGCAAGTTCCACAAAAAAACTCTCAAAAGTGAAATTCTGTTGTTAGGCCTGCACTCCTTTTGTGCGTGCGTGCGTGCATGTGTGTGTGTGTGTGTGTGTGTGTGTGTGTGTGTTGGGTGGGGGGTTTATTATTAATTTTCCAGGCCTTTCAAATGTCTCAATTTGCCACACGGCCAATGCCAAACTATCCCAAAGAAAATTGGAACTTACCCACCTCAAAAGCATCCAACAGTAACTTGGACTTCTAAAAATCTAGCACCCTTACAGAGGTATCTCAGAATTTTGCCAAATCCTATCTTCAATTCTTCCACAAAACTGGAAACCTAAGAATAGCACATCGCGTTCAAAGGATCTCCATATCCAAAATGAAATGGGCTCTTACTTCCCAATCTCTGAATTTGAACGGCTCCTCGCAAGCTCTTCCCCTATTCCATACAATCCCAAGCAACAAGAATGGACTATAAATTAACAATTCCATACCTAAGTCTTTCCTTGCTTGTTCTGTTTTCCCTTGCTCTTGCAGCCTCATGTATCTCTCATGAGCTTTCTGTTTCTCTATCTCCTCCCTGTGAACAAACAAGGAGAACATTACGCAGAATTAACTATTTCACTTGCAAATATGTCAAAACATACAATTGGTAAAAATCCAAAAACAGCAAACACATCTTTTTAAAAGAAAAATAATAACAAAAAATTGGCACTAGAAAAGAGATTGAATCCATGTATGCTCAGAAAACCCCAGGAAGCTATGTCCAACACATCCATGGGCATAAAAAACTTCCCCATAAACTATATAAAAGAAGAAAATTGAGAAAAAGTGTTTTGCTGGATGATTTGGTCAAAAGCTGTAACCATACAAGGATTGACAAACCTTTCACGTCTTGAAAGTTCAGTCGTTTTCTCAACCTACAAAACAAACATAAAGGTCGATTACCATGGTTACCAAATAACTTAAACACCATTTATATATTATACAACTTACATCAACATCTCTAGCTTTCAAGTTCTTTGGCTTAGCTAAATTAGGGTTCTCAATCTCAATAATACCTTGGGCGCCCTTCCGCTTCTGTTAATATCGACATCAAAAAGAAAAGCTGATTAGGAATTGACCAGCAATTCAATAAATCAAGGAAGATGTGAATTGTGAAATCCTAAAATAAAAGAAAGCATTCTAGGAAGAAGTGCAATAAATTTACTCACTTCATGTTCTTCTTCTTCTTCTAACTCCTCTTCTGATTCTTCACCAGATCTCTCTCTCTCTTCCTCTTCTACTTCTGCCTAGCAACACCAAAACAATTAAATAAGATGCAGGTACAACTAAAAGTAACTCCAACAACTAACGGAGTGATACAAATGTATTTGGATGACACCTAGAATACCAGTGATCATTTTATTCTAGCACATAAACAACGTCATGTAACTGTCTCACACACACATACAATTAAGGTAGTTAGTGCTAGCCACAACCACATCAGCGCCACTTTGGATGCCACGTCCACCCTACTTTAGCAACTCTAAGCCTCCCCATTCACCATCTTACTGAGGCACCCCAAAATCCTCCAACTGCAGCAAGACTCCCCTACAATCATTACTCCTCCCAAGGGATAATCCTGCAGAAGCATTCAAGCCTTAGGGCATTTCAAACTCTCACCCTAAAATCCTCCCGCCGCACAAGCGCTTCTCCTGGACATCACACGCAGCAAGACTCACCCCACAATCACTACTCCTCTCAAGGGATGATCTTGTAGAAGCATTCAAGACTCGGGCATTCAAAACTCACCCCAAACCCCCCCTCCCCAAAAGAGAGAGAGAGAGAGAAAGGTGACCCTTTAACCATAATGACCCTCTCAAGGGTCTCATGGCCATCCATCTCACTAGCCAGACAAGCATCTTGGCGACAAGAGTTAGAGAACTCGTCAAGACTTGACCAATCTAGAGAGGCACCACCAATTCTACAAGCAACCCTACCTCTTATGACAATAGGAACACTCATCCCCTCATTCCCCTTCTTGGTGTTGGCAATACCATTGGGCTTCCCTCAACCCCTACTCTTCAAGACAACGATCAATCTAATCCCTTCCCCATTATAAGGGGCAACTCTACAACTCTTATGAGCAAGGGATCCCCTCCAATGTTCCCTCAACTTCTCATGACAAAGTGCCTAACTACATGCATACTATTCCTCCCATCCATTCCCCTCAAACTACCCCTAAATAAGTCACCCAAACTCTTCCAAAACCCTTTCCCAACCAAGTTCACACTGGAGCATCTGAAATACCCTATTTGTGACCTCATCCAATGAGAAAGTTCCAATGCCTACCTTGACTTAGAATTTGACCTCCATCCTATGTATCCAAAAACATAGATAAGCTAAATTACCCCAAGGGAAACTTCATACCTATGTTTGTGAAATTTGATAGAAAGCAAGTAGATGCCAACGAGCATGTGATCAAATTCACAGGCACCATTAGCATCCGTGGAGCGAACAAGAACCTTTCCTTGGGTTTTCCAAATCCCTTACGGATAAAACCTACACTAGTAGACCCATAATAAATTGGGATGCAATATAACACAATAAACAGTATAAGTATGGAGTTCAATATTTTCTTAAGAACACGATATGAAAAGGGTAAGCTTAATTGGACCGCTATTTTCACGATCCAGATTGCAAATGAATTGCGGTTGGGGTTGCACGATTTGAGTCGCAATTCCATAAAGGGCGAGGGATCCCAATAACTAAGGGTATGCCAACCAACTTAGAGAAGACCGCTTAGCTTATGTCATAGAGGTTGCACAATAAGACCACCTCTTTGAGGACCACCCCATGAAGATCTGCATCGAGGGGATGCTTACCAAGTACAAAGTCCCTAGTCAACCATCAGTTCATGGATTTCTAAAGCCTAGACATTGCCACCTGGAATCTGAGCGAAATAGCACAAGGAATCACGAAATTACCAAGTCTTTAACTTTTGATTTCTTGTGCATCTTCCAAAGACATAGAATGACGAAAGAAATTCAAACACAACATGGTAAAAGTTACAATAGCAAGAGTGGTAAAAAAACCAAATCCATGATTACAATTAGATGCTTTGTCAAAGTATCTACTTAGTGTTTCATATTCAAAACTACAGAACAAGCACGCACGCAGACTATGGTGTTCCCAAAACAAGCACAACACTTATGATGGCCCAAGAGAAAAAATTAAATAAAATAAAAGAAGGGTTGAATTTCAATTTGGGTCAAAACTTTGTCAATTCATTTTTCTATTCTATTTCCTTTGTTTTTCAAAAGTGAAGAGCAAACACTAAGACAAACAACGCAATGAGTTTCAAAATAGAATTTTGGGTTCGCCTTTTTGTCTAATTTTTGGGTGTCTTATGCATTAAAAAATAACTAATCAAAATGAATCATCGAGGTTGAACCTGACCTTGAGGAAGTGTTAGCAATGATGGGCATTAAAGCTAGACATTTTAGGTCTAGTGACATTGCCCTCCCTATTTTTATTAAGCTTGGGAAAACTTTTGAGCCTATTTAGTTATTTGGGTCATGCTTATCATTAAGCCTACCAGAGCCTAACATTTTAAAAACATAATTTTATATATATGTTATAAATTTATAGTTTTATTATATTCATATTTTCATTAAAAAAAATCAAATTTTTATCTCAAAATTTATGGAAAATATTTATTCTAGTACTAAACAACGTCTATAATTTTTTTAATTATTTTTTATTTAAACATATAGTTTAATTTAAAAAAAATAAATAAATGAGCTTACATGGGTAGGCCAAGGAATTAAACCTAAGCTCAAATTGTTTTAGGCTTGGCCCCACCAAATGAAAAAAAACCTCTTCGGAGCCCGCCCTGCCCTGCGCACTATCAGGCCCTACTGGGTAGCGGATAGAGTTATCCTCAGTTGAGGTGACAATTTTTTCTAGCCAACAAAAAGGAGAAGGAGAATTAAGAGTAGAGACGGAGGGAGCATGAGCATAGATAAAGGGAGGAGAGGGATGGAGAAAGGGAGTGCTAGAGTTGAGAGAGGCTCTGCGTAGTTAGGGCACAACTCTATAGCCTTAATTTCGCGTAGCTAGGCACATTTTTGTATAATTCATAAATTTCACGTTTGCCCCCAAAAATTTTGTAATTTTGGCACAACTATAGATTCTTATTTTGTCCTTTTTTTTGGGGGAGGGGTGTTGACAGACATAATTTATGAATTATTTAAAACTAGTCATAAAGTTCAAAATTTTAAATCCTTAAAGGGGTGGGGTGTAAATTTTTTTTTTTTTTTTTTTTTTTTTTTGCGGGATCGGGTGAACAAAAATAAGTTATGAATTATTCTACAAAAACTAGTACTGCAGTTTCAAAATTTTCAAAACTTTAAGTGGTCAATCACCCCAGCATTTGTCGTCGTTTGGGGGGCGAGGTGTCAAAATTTTGGGGGCAATTACAAATAAGTCATGAATTATTTTATAGAACTAGTGGTGGAGTTCAAAATTTTCGAAACTTTAGGAGTCAACTACTCGTCGTTGACCACTAAATTCTCCCACCATACTTTGACAACTCCCCACAAGGGCACCTTTCACCCATAAGGACCCCCTTAACGGTCTCATGGCCATCCACTCACTTAAAAGATATTCTAGCAGCTTGGTGACTAGAGTTAAGAGACTCATCAAGACTCTCTCAACCAATTTAATGAAGAGGAACCACTAGACAAACCAACATGAACATGCTCACCCTTATAAGCACAATCATGATCCACATATCACCCAACCGTGTGGGGACATCGCTAGTACTTGGCCATATTTCCTCCTAACAATTAAGCTAAGCCAAGTTAGGTCAGGCCATACAGAATTTGCCACTTATATTGAGTAGGGAAATGCAACAGGGGGAGCTTCGAGTTAGTGGACTTGACCCATTATATTTTTTAGCCCCCTTAACTCACCCATTTTAAGAAAATATATTAATGAGTCAAACAGGTTAACAGGATAAATTGGTAATAGGTTCCTGTTAATTTTTTTTATTGTAAATATCTTATTAATTTATCTAAAATGTTTTGATGTTAAAATACATTTTATATTTTATTATTTTTTTAAAATAATTATATTTTAAAATATATTTTATATACTCTTTAAAAAAACTTTTTTATTCTTAAAAGGGTCAAAAAGGTAACTTGCTTGGAAAAGACCTACTTTTTGACAACTTTTTCTTCACGGTTTGACCCATTAATCTTCAACCATAACCCAACATATTAAGGAATTAACAGGTTCGGATCGCTAGGTCATTCATGTAATAGGTCAGCTGCACGCACCTAATCCCAATGTCCACCTCCATTGGAGCATGTGGGTAACCTCCTTAGCCTCAACTTTCACTTATCTAAGCCATCTTTGTCTGCTTTACATGAATTCAAACCCTTCACCATAGCAAAACCTCTAATCAAGTGCTCTCTCTCTCTCTCTATCTCTCTCTTCAGACTATCCTAACTTTGCCCCCCCTCACCTTTGATGAGTCCTTTCGTCAACAACCATAAGCACTATTCCCAACTAGCCAAAACATTCAACTCAATCCCAATCACCCACAAAAGTATGACATGAAGGACACTTCTCCTAATGCACATTGACCATGCAGGAGACCCGTGATCCCGAATCCCTTGTCCATCATATTACTCAAATAGGTATAATGTCTTTCAATAACTAAACATGTGGTTACATCATCACTAATCAAATTCCTATACATCCACATGCATGCTCAAAATATAAATTTTGTATGTTTCCAATATGCTAAAAGTATAAAAATAGGCTATGACATCAAAATATCACATTATTTGGGAGAATTTCCACGTCCCATTCCCATGCCACATTTCAATGTCAATTATTAGGATTTTGTCCATGTCCACATATCTACTAAAATATTTGAAGGCATTTTGAAGCAACACAATGCAAAAGTTTTCATAGCTTTTTTGTAAACAAAATTGCTAATTCTAAAGTCAACCCTCTAATGATTATGGTTCAAGTTTCAGATGCCACGTAGAGGAAGAGGAAAATCAATCTAGTTTGAATGAAACCCCAAAAATTATGAATGAACAAAGGTAAAAGATTTAAAGCTAAGAGAACTACCTTTTTAAATGTGCGAGGACGAGCAGATGAACCAGCAACTGCAACATTTAAGTCATAAACCCAAAAAAAAAAAAAAAAGATGTTAAGTCAACTCAACTCAACACAATATTAGTTCCAAACTAGTCGAAGTTAGCTAAATGAATCCTTTTCCTACATTCATTTCTATCAATGGAATTAAATTTATCCCCACTTCCCCCAACCAACATATACAAACAGATGCAACTCCTTAAAAAATGTTGATATTACAAAGAAGACAAATGCTATGGAAGCACAAATCCAGACTTAAGTGTTTCCTCTTTCTCTCTCTTTAATTTCTCCTTGTAGTCTATTTAATTATGATTTCAACTTTTAATCATATGAATCAGCTGCAACATGAATCCTATGTTCTACAGTAAATTACCTGGTACTTTTGTACCTTCATCTTGCATCAATCATGTTTCAGAGACCTAAATCAAACTTTTTGATTTGATACCATCTTATAGTATTGTTTATCACTTGATCTAATCCAAATTTAGCATTTTCTTGTCCATCCACTTATAAATGGAAGCTCCAGAGGGAGTGGGAATTGGTGAGCCACTTTCATATTTATGCAAAGAAGCTTGTGCCTACTTTCAGAATTTTAGCAGTTATTAATCACCATGTCCACCAAAGGAAAGGAGAAGAAAAAATCACCTCTTCCTGGCTTTGCCTGACAGCAATGTCTACCAATAAGCATTTTTTGTTTTTTTTTTTTTCCTTTCTATTTTTTTTTTTTGTTTTTTTTTTTTTTTTTTTTTGGGATAAATACCAATAAGAATTTTGATTAAGCATCTTTCAAGTCATCAAAACAATAATAATAATTACTGTGTGAAATAGTCAGATATGATGCGTGATAATTGTTGTGTTCCTTCAGTAATCGCATTGGTTAATCCCAAATTGTCCAACAAATGTACTTAAAACTTGTCCTTTTTAATAATTACCAGAAAAAAAAAATATTTACCCAAATACTCAAATTAGAAAAGAGAAAAACAGAAAGTAAAACGGGAAAAAAAAAACATCAAAATATTCCCACCACTAATCTACAGACAAGAAAAACATAAATTCAATCAAATTCAGATCCAACGATAAAAAGAATCCAAAAACAAATCATACATACTTCTAAACATATATATAACCTTAGAGTCGTACCAATCTCTTCTGGGGTGGAAAACTGGCGTCGACCAGTGGGCTTGCCCTTGAACTTTCCTCTCCCCATCCCCTTCGTATCGAAGCTAATCGATCAACGAGAGTGAGAGTGAGAGACACGTTATTAGGGCTCTGAACTCCAAAAAAGAAGAGCAGTAGGAAGAGTAATAATCAATAATGGGAATTTTGCGTTACCAAAGAAACGGTTGGGAAATAGTCGTGTGCGCGTGGGTGCCGCAACGATGGATATTCCTCCAAAGCGAAGAACCATTTTTTTCTCACGCGCTTGTTTCAGAGATGCCCGTTTGATGGCGATAGATGATGATGATTATTTTAGATTTGTTTGGATGGCAAAAAAAAAATAATATATATATATATATAATAAAAGTATAAATATTTAGTGTAAATTTAATATAAAAGTGATATATGATAAAATTTAATTGAAAAAAGTATAAAAAAATTTATAAAAATTAATAAATTTTGATTAATTATATTAAATCAAACATCCCTTAGATGATTTTTCAAAATCATAAATATAGTTTTTTAGGAAGTATTTGGCAAACCAAAAAAATCAAAAAAAAAAAATTAATTTTTATCAACTTTTTCTAACTCACTGCAATTAAATTTTGTCACGTATTATTTTTACATTGATTTTTTGTAAAAATTGTTCATCCAAACACCACTTTAAAGAACAATTGATAAATTTAGCTTAATGATGTTAGATTACCTCTCCTACAAAACATGCATGAAATTGTAATGTTAGTTCTTTTTTTTATTTCATAATAAACAAAACAAAAATAAAAAAAAATAAAAAGTTATATGTCTTTAGTTTTAAAATGTGATATATGTAGATAAAAAAATAATAAAATAATATTTTACAACATGAGTTTTAATAGTTTCTTAAATAATACCCTACTCACTATTTGTTTGAAAACGAGAAAAAGTTATTCTTCCACTTCTCTTCTTAAAATGTGATCATTTTTATGGTTTGATATAGTAAACTAGTGCAATTAGTTGTCTAGTTTGAATGTCTTATTTTGGGCTTACTTAGATATTGAGCAACACAAAGTGAAGTAGAGTAAAAAAAAAGCCCATTAGTGTTTAATAAGTGAATCGAGATCAACACAAATTGAAGTAAATTTTACCAAATTTACTAACCTTAAACTCTAATAAACATAAAGACCAATCAAAATATAACAAACAGAGCTCATTACTCTTTGGTGGAGTAGAATGAATAGAGTCTATAAATCTTCAATAAGCGACTTGAGATCAAACATAAATTAAAGTAGAACAAATAAAGTTCATTAATTCCCAATTTGAGTGGTAAAGTTATTTACAATTAACTAAAAAACAAGTAGCTAAGTTAAAAATATTTATAAAAAAGAAAGATAAAATGTCCAAGTCTTATGGTGTTAATCGTTGTCTTTCTCTATAGTCATCGAGTCCCTTTTATCTGTGTGTTGAGTTAGATATTCTACTACATCCCTTCCTCCTTCACTCAGTACTAGTTGTGAAGTAAGTTTCGTTCTGTATTTTAATTCATATTTTTCTCATATATAATAAAAGAATTATTATAACTCCATGGTCATTTAAACTACCAACTATTTTTGTAACTACCAGTCTTTTTATTTTTCTTAGTAGTTGATTATGTGTGTTTCATATAACTAACATATGACTAATTTTATTTTTAAGTATAAACACTTACTGAAAAATTAACATAAATAGTTATTAAACTTCTTCCACCACATGGATTTTTTTTTCCATCAAGACGCTTTTTACATGACTTATCAAAAATTTGAAATTCTCATAAAATTTTTAGAAGAATCTTTTATGGTGAAAATTCTTTTTATGAAATTCTCCTAAATGTTGTGTTAATAAACTTAGTAAAAATTGAAAATGTGTTTTAACTTTAACTTATTTTTTATTTACTCTAAAAAAATTTTTAGTGGTCATTAAAAAAAAAAAAAGTGAAAATATGATCTCAAACTAATAACTAATACGTAAACAAAAGTTATAGTTCAGTTATTTATTTGCAATATAGCTATTAGCAGTTAATATCATTAAAAAGAAATGATATATATTTATATATATAATCAGAGGGAAAATGAAGTAATTGAGATGTAAGTCTTTCATTGTGAATGAGAAAAACTTTCAAAATAACTTTTAACAAAGTATGGAGGCAAGTTGTTCCTCCTTTAGTCTATACTTGGCGAGTGGTGAATCTTTTCAATTTAAAAAATACTACCCATTTATGAAAAATAAATAAATAAGTGTGCAGTGTGACACCTTGTAATTAGTTTTGGCCAACAATTGAGATTTTAGGCCATTTAAAATTTTGAACCTAAGGTTTGGTCTATTATTTGGAGTTATTTTATTTTCCTGCATCAATTTAGACCCAAATTTGTGTTTAAGTTTAGGAGTGGGCTAAGGGCCCAATCTTCTTTCCATTTTCTTTTCTTTCTTTCTTATATTTTACTCTCTCATTCTCTTTTATTTCTTTCCACACCAACAGAACCAAAAGAGAGAGATATGAAAGATGAGAGAGAGAGTAGAGAAAGAAAGTAAGAACCAAAGAAGGAGGTCATGAGGATTTGTATATTCTCGATGCGATGATCATCATGGCGGTATCCGTTCGCAGTGGAAGATTTGAACTTAGGAAGTTTGAGATGCTTTATGGGTTTTTCCTTTCTTCCTATCTAAGATAAGTGGGGCAAACTTTATGTTTATAGTAATTAATTGCATAACTTTGGGTATATTCATGTCTTAATTCTAGAATTTTGTTGATTTGTGATATATATATCATAGATGTATATATATGTGTATGTATTGATAAGCATATATGTGACATTTATTATTGATTCCATCATAGGTTAAGTGATTTAGTATTTACACATGTTGATTTATATGTTTCTAATTGATGTATTGTTAAGCTTGAGGCTTATGATTGTGATTTGGAGGATTGGGGGAACAAACTCAAAATTTCAAATTGGTATGGACTGTTCAAACAGTCCATATAATGATCCTGATATTATTCTATCATTCACGACATTATATTTATGTTTTTTGAGAGTTTTATTATTATTTTATTCATAGGGATTATGTTGGGAATGTGTTTGAGTTTAGTCTGAAACTTAGTAGAAAATTTCAATATTTTTCTCTGTCATGAGCACACTTGTCCTTATTCCACGCATACGATGTGGGTAAGTACCGTGGCATACATATGCCTAGTATATTATCATGCACATAACCTTGTCTTGGTTTATATATCAACAACATCACCTATTTTTTTTTTTTTTTAAATCACGACATATTTTTGAATATCCTTCAAATGCTTGATTATGGTTTTCTTTCACATTACCTATCCTACCTAGCCTACTATCCAACCTCTGATTCATCACCTTGTCCTTTTTCATTTCTCAAATTTGAATTTAATTGGGGTTTGTACGTCTTCATGTATATTCAGAGTGATATAAAAAGAGAAATTGAGAGTCTATGTTTAAAAAGTTAAGTTGTAAGTTGATTTAGAGCTCATACTTTGTTAAAAGATTGAGGAGCTTAGTTTTATTATAGTGGTGTCTTGGTTGCAAAAGCTTTGGCTAGTGGTTGTGTTCTGGTTTTTGTTTTCTTCATTGTCTTTTAACATTTCTTATTTTTCATTCTCCTTACTCAAGCTTGAAATAGAGGTAGGGGTTCTTTTTATTATATTGCTTAGACAGGTTTGACTAGGTTAAAAACATATTTAAAATCTTAGTTGTAAAACTACTTCTAACTATTGAATTGAGTTCATTGAAATTATTGATGAATTTATATATATATATATGTTTTCGTAGTGAGAGAAAACGATAAAGCAAACTCATTGACATCAAATTCTTGTTCATGATTTAAATCAAGGCATGAAACTATTTAGAAAAATTATTAGTATATGTTTACATGGTTTTGCATAATAAACTAGAACTTTATTAAATTTTGAACAAGGATTGAATTGAAAAACTCAAAAACAAAGTCTCGTGAACTAATGTTGCAGGAGTTGTGTCATGCGCACGCTAGCCCTGGTTTTGTGCGTACGCCTGCAACTTTTTCGCCCATGCACACGCTTTAATAAGTCTCATGGGCATGATAAAAATAATCTTATCCCATGCACACATGAGACCTAATCTCGTGCATATGCCATCTGGCCATGTTGTCACATGCACTGAGACTCACCATACCCACTACTAATGGGTCCAAATGTATCGAGAGCATGCAACCTTGACACTTTGATATTTTGTTATGCTAAATGTTTAAATCATCAACATGATCAAACATGTTTTCGAGTTATTGATAAAACTTATGTTGGCGATTCATTTGATAAGTATGAAATTGTATAGGATTACCATCACCAGATGATAGATTAAGATATTAATAAAGTTGAGGAATGATATATCATAATTCTATTACATATATGATAAGTATTGAATTTGAGTTTTGAATGTAAATGTATAGAAAATGTGGGGTATATTTATATTTAAAGGTTGAAAATCTTGATACTTTGTGCAGGGTGAGGCAGATGATAAATAGTGTGTATATTCACTCCTAAATATTTGCGTAGGTGGCCGACCCAAATTTGCATGGTTTACTCTGTGCTAGGGCCATATGAAGTAAACACTGAATGTGTGGTTTAGGTTAAGTTCTGTGACCACAGATACACCTAGTAAAGTATCTAACCTACTAATAAATGTGAGAAAGTTTTATTCCAATGTTTAATTCTATTTAATCAAACATGTAATAATCTAATCTATATAATAAAATATGACAATTTTTAAAAATGTCATTCTCACAAATTAAGATCCAATAATTAAAAATTATTTTTTTCATTCAACGATTGAGATCATTTTTACATTTTTAACTTACTACTTAATTTTTATTTTAGTAAATCTCACTATCATTTATCTTATTTTAAATTTTACAATATTTTAAAGATGAAGATTATATACAAATCAAAACTATCAATTTAAATTCTGCCCAATTATGATTTTTAGAAAGTTAAACCTTCCAAATAAAAGTTGTATTTTATTTTATGGTAATTATCAAAAATTAATTGGACAAAAAGACCAAAACACATGTCATAGTTGCTAAGGTTTAAAATTTTAGAAAAAGATTAAAACTCATGAACTATCATAATTTTTTTGATTCAAACTTTTTGTCCAAAATTTCAATTATATAAAAAACTTAATACTAATTATTTTTAGAGTGCTATATGCATGGATAATTAATAGTTTGATATAACAATTAATTTCAATGCCACTTATTCTAAGTCGATTATCTATACTATTATACAAAGTTTAATATTTAAAAAAAAAAAATTGATTATTTTATCCTTACTTTTTTTAACTCAACTCAACTTTATCGCTTCATTATCTATACTCTATTGACTATTTAACACATTTCTAATCTAATTCTATAATCTAACTCTATTAAAATTTTTCGTGATGGTGCATATCTTAGGCACCAATAACAGAAGTAATTGACAAGATTTTGAAC
>JAVXUM010000030.1:4090122-4103934 GCA_035590655.1 Pouteria glomerata
CCCAAGTGGGACTTGAACCCTTGCGGCGGCTAGCAAAGACCAATGCCCTGGGGGTTTCGTACTCCACTTTTTTCTGGTACGAGGAAGTCCGCAACCACTATCCTAGAGTGCGCACTGGGTGAAGCTCGCCCCATGGCCCTAACCGGCAAAGAATCATGGAGGGTAAACCAGCCTAGGGAAGCCCTGGCTGACCGGCTCGATCGAGAGAGACTGTTAGAAGCCCGCCACATAGCGGAGAACTGACCTTCCCGAAGGGAGATTCGAACCCGGAACCACCAAGTGACCCAAGACCCCCAACAGCTGCCGAACCCCACTTGACCACCCCCGAAGGGGCTCGTACTCCACTTTCTTTTTGATATGTAAAGTTGTTCATAGATATTCAAAGTACAAAAAGTCTAAAAAGCACTTTGAAGTCTAAATTTTCTTACGAGCTTTCAAAAATTTTTTCTTAATTGCAATAGAAAAATAAAATATATTCTATCTACTTAAAAAGTTATGCTTCAATTTATAATTTTTTAAAAATAGTTTAAAAATTCATCATGAATTTGAAAATTATTCATAAAGTTAAAAAATAAATCATGATTCTTCTAAATATACAGAATATAATCAGAAATCTATTGTGTAGGAAAAATATCAAAATAAATTTAATAATTTTTTTTTAAAATTCAGAGAAATTTATTAATATGAATTGTAAATACAAGGGAAGGGAATGAGCTGAATTATTATTTTTTTTCTTATTTGAGAAAGATGGGAGGAGAATAGATGGTAAGATAAAAATATATATATACAGTTAAAAATACTATTATCTTCTTTAAAATATATTTATTTGAGAATAAGATTAATAGAATACAATTTAAACCATTCTAAACGCATTATCTATCAAATTAGGGGTGAAGGAAAACTTAGCTAATGGCGATAAATCATTACTTCATCTTCTATTCACTCTCAAACAAGATAAATCTTTTTTCTCCTCTTTCATTCCCTTCCCTTCCTTCCCTGTCTTCTACATCTTCCCAAATAAAAACTAGTATAAAACTCTAAGCTCAAATTTTTGTGGACTCAGGCTTTGTTTGACAAATGATTACTTGTACTTTGATTTAACTTGCGGGTATCTTAATTAGTTAAAATAATATTATTTTGGTTTAAGATATAATCAATTAAAATAAATAATTTTAACTATACTAACATGACATTATTTTGATTACAAATATTATAAATATATATTATTTTACCGACTCAGCTATCAAATTTTCAAACCAAACTCTTCAAGACTTGAGCTCAAATCTTAAATAATTTATAAATCAAATTTTGGTTAAGGTCACCAATTGAGCTCAAACTAACTCAAATAACTCAATTTAGAATCACTCTTAATTAACGGTCCCAATGCCACTAAATTTATAAGAAATCATTGAGATTTGCTTGTTCATGTAATTTTCAAAACTTGAACCTTAATTAAGAATCACAATCCAACTAAATTTATAAGAAATCATTTAAATTTTCTTGTTCATGTAATTTTAAAAACCTCACAAGATTAAATATACGCGAAGGGTAAGGGAGGATAGAAATGCGATGAGAAAGAGTAAACCACCCTAACGACACATTATTCCATCAACTCAAAAATGTGTATCCTTTTTAATTTTTAATTAAGACAAAATTGACATCCATTATAATTAATTTTTATTAGTGAAAGATTTTATGAGAAAAAAAATAATTTATCATTAACAACATATCAAGCCCTAACAAATGAAAGAGGCTAATATCGCTTCCTGATATTAGTTAAGTAACATTGAAATTGTAAACCGCTCAATCAAAATTAAAGGATTTACAATAAAATTAAGTTTGAAAATTTTAAACAAGAATTTAAAATTTTTTTAAATTTATTTTTGTTATAAGTCATCTAATTTTAATCGAATGATTGATAACTCCAAGGTCACATGTCTAACAACATCCGAGTGATATTAGCCACCAAGTCCAACCTTAACGGGAGGGGGGTGCCACACTCGTCCACGTATTTGGAATGCTAAAATTAATGCATAAATCAATTTAATTTTTAAAAATTCATTTTTTGTCAGACAAAATGAAAAGCCTTCAAACTAGGAATTCTCAAAATCCTTTTTACCTTTTAGCATTAGCTCACCCAAAAGCAACAGCCATCTTGCTCATCCACAGTTTTAGTGGGATATGACAGGGACACTATGGTCACCAATTATAATTTTTCAGTCATTTTCACCCCATCCAAGAAAAATGAATACGGGGATCCCTTGCACCTTGGCATGAAACCTCATCTCAGTGATAATGCAATGAAGACCAGCAGAAGAGCACAAGTCTACCACACCTGAATGGCAATCCACACGGATACATTTCAAATTTAGAGCAACACAAGGATGAATCCCAGCTTGCATTGATCCAGATTTGAGCTCTCATAAAAGTAGATGGCAGAAAATTAGGACATAATTGGTGACTAGAAAAAATGGAACAGCATGAATTGCTGATATCTATCATGAACTAGGTCCCTCCTAAATAATTAGAAGTCTTGAAACCGGGGTCGAGAAGATGTGATACTGTGTACTCACTATAGCAACACTTATATGGTTTATAAAGACCAACTTAGCACCAATGGTTAAGAAGTTGCATAAGATCAACCTTGCATTAATGGTTAAGAAATCTGCATAAGATACAATTTTGCCCTTCCTATGTAAACCACTTCCATAGGTTAGGATATGCTCCAGTAGCCAAAAGTCCAACAGACTGCTGGTCAATGTAACAATTAACTATGCACAAGAGACTCAATGAAAAAAAAAAAAAAAAAGATAATTCGGATTAGACGAGCTAGTATGGAATGAGAAAAACATTGCAGCAACCGTTGTCCAAAAGGGAGCTATAAGCAAACAATTTGGTTGACATATAGTAGATGGATGACAAGACACTGATTGTTCCTTGTGCATTGAGTTTCTTCATCTACGTCAAGTAATAGCCATTAAAATTGTCAACAAGATAATCATAGGTTGCACCTGTTCCAGAATCAAACCCTTCACTAGTGGGAGGCGGCATTTTGTTTGGGGCAGAAGAGATATTTCCAACACCAAACTTCGAGGCGGCCTTCGTTCTCCCTTTCACAGATTGTTTGATGTCAGAGGGAAACTCAGCAGTGAGTCTTACCATCTGTTTCTGCAGATCAGCAACTGAATCAGTTGTTACTTTACCTTTGGTACTCTTCTTCCCATCAAAAAGCTTAAATTCCAACCTATACAAGGCACAAGCATCACATCTATTGATCTCGTATTCATAAAGGTGCCATTCAAAATCTTTCCTTGGTTGTGGGTCCATATAATAAGATCTCTTCAGGCCTCCGTATTCATTCATCACTTGCTTCCGGGACTCATGCCAACCACGTCCATTATAATCTGGTAAAGATCGTTGCTTTCTGTTCCCACTTTCAAACGCTCTTCGAGGCTTATCAAAAAAAAGCCACTCTCTAACTGTTTCACCTTCAAGGACTGTTAGATCAAAGAGCTCTGCAATAGCCAATTGCAATAATGATTACACGAAGTCTACACTACCTATATATATATATAGAGAGAGAGAGAGAGAGAGGGAGGGGGCAAGAGAGAGAGGGAGATAATTTAAGAGGCAGGGTAGTGACAGAAACTTACCGGGAGCATTCCATGGCGACTTCAAAGTTGCAGCTCCTGCACATTCTGGAATACCAACGTCTTTACCTATAGATTTTGCACTAAGAGCAGCAAAAAGTAACCCATCCTTCAGGCCAATGCCCCCAGGTCGCAGAACTGGAGTCATACCAGGCGGCCCTTCATTCAGTGCAAGTGCTGCATGGAAACTACTGCAGTAGTCTTGACACCAGTCTAATCCTTGAGCAGGCCTGGGACAATCCCAGAGTGCACATTTCGGCCCCAAGAAAGCAGAAGGTGGGGGGCAAATGTTGGGCAAAAAGCCAGAAATCTGATGCATAGCATCCTCTCCATACAGCCCTGAACCATCAAAATCAGAGAAAAAGTTCTGCTCAACGTCTTGATGCAAGTCATATTCATGACAGTCCAATTGAGAGGGAAGCCCCAAGTTATTAGCTCCCACGTTCTGAATTGCTAAGGGGGAGCCTTTGCACTGATCAACCAGCTGGAAAACTTGACCCTGGCCACCCTGATTCATATTAAAGCCCTGCAGCAAATCCATTACACAAATTCTTTGTAAGCATCAGCACAACCCTTGAATGGACCGAAAAACATACGAAAGAGAGGTCTGAAAAATAAATGGTCTTGTTTGAAGAAGAAAAATAAATATCAACCAAATTAAAAACAGAGAAAGATGGGTCCAATGGAAAATGGAAATGAGATCTCAAACTTTCAGAAGTCTTGTGAAAGAGGCCACTGCAAATGGAGATTCAAATAAAATAAGGAGACATGAACTTTAGAAATGTAACTTTTTTTGGGAAGATACAAGTTTGCACAAGGGAAACTAAGCTGTAAGTATAGCCAAAAGTAGATGGTGAAGAAAATGATGCAGATAAACCAATTAGAGTAAGAAACGGAGAACCTGAAGGCATAGGGGCTGTTTGGAGCCCCAACCAAAGTCAAAAAATTTCAAAAAATTTCAAAAGTTTTAACTTTTTCAAACTTCAAAAAATCCAACTTTTTCAAAAAAGCTGCCAAAATCCGTTGGAACACACGGATTTTGACAAATTTTTGAAAAAGTTAGACTAACATTTGTATTAAAAAGTTTTACAAAATTCCAAAAAATTTCAAAGTTCTCCACTAATATTTTGCCACGTGTCACTTTATATAATTTTTAACAACTTTATATCGAATCAAACACAAACATCCAACCATCATTTCAAAACAACATTTTACACTTCAAATTCCAAAAAATTTCACTTTTGGTTTTTTTTAATTTTTTTTACACTCCAAACGACCTCATAGTCAAGCTAAGCACATTTAGATTAATGAAAAGAAGTGTTCCATAAAACATTTTTATTGATTTTAACATTTAATGAAACACCAAAAATAAAATAAAAATAACACTAATTTAATAATTTTTTTTATCGGTTGAACACTAATTCAACATTCAACATTTTGGACCAACCATATTGCATTTATTAGAGAACTGACTTAAAAACAAACCAACTCAATAAACATAATGCATATATTGATTTTGAAGAAGCATATCACAAACTAGATAATATAGAAAGGCTGTGAAAGAAAATAGGAAGCAATAATTCAAGTTGATGCAATAATTAACATACACAACATAAGACATTAAAAATAGCTGGATATTGTTTAAACACATCATAGATATTGCATTGTATCCTTTTGCCCCTTTCCATTTGAAATCAATACATATAGATACCCCAATGTCCATAAATTGCAAGATAAACAATAAGTTAGAATTATGGTTCTTGCAATTCTAGAGTACATAACTTAGTGCTTGCATATTTCATCAAATTCACGAGCGCTAAGGCTGCATTCATTTTGATGTAAAATATTTTCCAGAAACCCGAGTAAAATAATTTTCCAGAAGACATTTTACATTAAAACAAGTGAAGTCTAAAAGGAAAATCCCAAATTACAAACCTCTTGGAAGCCAGCACTACCCCCAACTTTTTGGGCATCAGGCTCAGGCTTTGGCGCAGCTAATGAACTGGTAGCATCATCCTCTTCCTCACAGAGATGCAGTAGCCGACAAATGTCAGAAGGAAAAGTTCCCAGACTCCCCCCACCCTGAAAATTCATCCATTCACAATTCACAATTATACACACACACACACACACCCCTATATAGATAGATACATAACTGCAGAGAAGCATGCAGACTAAAATGCGAAAACAGGAGAGCTAACCTGCAAAGAAGAAGCTGGGGACGGCTCGTTAAGCTCAGCCTTCCACTCTCGAAGCATCTGATGCACTTGCTCTTCGAGCACAGCGACATCGTTCGCACGGCTCTCCTTCCTCGCCGACTGCAGATCCGTGAACATCCCTTGTAGATCATCCACCCGGTTCTTCGCCCTATCCTTGAAGACCTGGTGCGACGCAGACTTGGACCCACCACTCTTCGATCCTTTCCCCATCTCGATTTCACAATTTTGGACCGAGAAACCCTAATTCAGATTCCAACACAGCCACACAATTCAACAAGGTCTCCCAAATTGTTAAGGAAAAAAAAAAAACATGGATAGAGCAATCACAGAGAAAAACGCCGAGAAAATTACTGTGAAAAAGCAAAGATTCGAGAGGAGGACCCGAGATTGATCCAGTCCAGAAAAAATACGTTACCTATTTCAGAACCGGAAAGTCTGAGCAGATGTGAGAGAGCGAGATTGTGTTTACATATATATGCAGAGAGAGAGGATGTAGGTGCGGGCTTTTTCCGGTGTTGGTGCTCTGCTGTGATTCTCTCCCTTCAGTCTCTCTCTTCTACCTCTTTATCGTGGAGCCGTCTATTCTAATTCTCTACCCGGTAAAGCAGTGCCTACGCGGCAAAAGCTTGAGAGGAAATTATATAGGTTCCACTTGAAATCTAATAAGTTTTGCCCTTCCCCTTAGCATTAAAATTACACCCATACCTCCAGTTTTCAGTCGCCGTTCCTTAAATAATTACACTTATTACCATTTAACATTAAAAAAAATTACATTTCTGTTAATTTAGGCCCTAACTTTCTTAAAATAACGAGGCAAATTTATCCCCCTCCCCCCCGTACGTTCTCTTTTTATATTTTCCCTCTTTTTATATTATATTTTTTTGTTTAATTTTTATTTTTTTAAAAAAACAAATTTAATAATAACATTTTTATTATTAATTTTAAAAAATTTGTAAACATAAATAAAAAAAACAACTAACAATATTTGTAGTTGTTTTCTGTGATTTACTGTGCTGGAGTTCCACTTCAAGTATACTCGTTCGAAGAATGCTTCGTCAGATCTGCTTAGTCTTCATGCAAATACTTGATTTTTTTGAGAAATTAGGAATGGAAGGTTTTATTTATACTAAAAAATTAGATATAATTTAACCTTATTTTTATATTTTATGTCACATGTAAATCAAAGCCTACTTTATTATTTGATTTACATAATATTTTTGAATGGTAAATAACAATTTTGGTTGGACAACATTAACTTAGAATGACACTGTGTATAATATACAAATAATAACAAATGCACTTAAAAAATGAAAATAAAAATATACCGACTTAAATTATAAAATATACTTCAAAAGTAGAACTAAATGACTAATAAAACTTATTTAATAATAAAAATATTTTGTAAATTAATCTAAGTCACAAACTGATCAAAAATTTCATAAAAAACAAAAATTAAATGAAATCAATTAGAGTTGATTGCACATAATTGCCGTTAATGATTTTTTATGCTTTAGAATCATTGAATGATTTTTCCTTGTAATTTTTTTTTTTTTTTTAATTCTCGATGAAAGTGACTAAGTTGCTATTCATCCCTAAACATCTCATTCCATTCGGAAGACGATTTTTTTATAATATTTATTATAAAAAATAACATTCAACCATGCAATTGCAATTGAAACAATACTATCGTTGGTATCTTTTTGTATTGAGGTAGAAAGTCTTTATGATCTATATTATTTTTTTAATATAATTAGTTCTATAGTTACAAAATAGCATTAGCAATTAAAATAATTCGACTATATAATTACACTGAACAAGTAGTTTTAATTCGACTATATAATTAAACTGAACAAGTGATGACCACGAAGACGATATAAATTAAACATTATTTATACTTAGATTTACGTATTAATTATAATAAAATTATTAATATAAATAAATTTTCAAAGCATAAATTACGTACCAAATAAAAAACTTAGTTTGCAAATAGGAATTAAAATTAAATAAATAAAAAATAAAAATAAAAATACATTACTTTATCGTTTTCTTTATAGGACTTTGATTTGACCTAATTAAGGCACATTTGGTGTTTCGAAAAATATTAAAAATCTTTACAATTTTCTACAAAACATTTTCCACTTCAAATTATTTAAATCTCTATAAATTTATACATTTCTACAAATTCCAATAAAATTCTTGCAAATCCAAATATTATTTCCATAAATCCGAATAATATTTTTATGAATTTCAAAAAATTATGGCAGAAAAGTTAAAAATTATCTATTCAAATCCGTTCAAAAAGATAAAAATCTATTTGAACAGAATTATTCATCTTTATTTTTTGTGGTTTGTAATTTATAGTACAAACGTCAAAAAGTAACCTAAACTATATTTTATTTCAACTTTTGTAATTTCAAATAAGCTCATAATAATATAACTTTTAGTCTTGAAATAAATAAGTGGTATAATTTTTTGGAGTTCTTATCTTTCTGAAAGATAAAATTAAACTAATGACATCCCTATGAGTTCAACCTCATGTATGTCATTTTTTTTTAATTAGTAAACAACAATAATAATAAATAGGAGAATGTTAAATATATTTTATTTTTAACTGCTTGTACTTCAAAAATATTATTTGTTGTGAGAGAATGAGGTGTGAGAAATCAAAAATAAAGTGCATTTAGCACTTTCGTAATAATTTAAAAAAAAAAAAATCTTGAAAGTCTTGCTAATTAGGATAGTAATGGATAGGATCCACATTTTATCTTTCCATTAGTAGCACGAACAGGATCAATTTTTTGTAGACCATCTACAAAAATATAGGACTAAGAAAAGCCCAAGGTATATGACAATTTTTCGTGTAGGACTAGGATCAATTTTTTGTAGGTCTGGCCTGAGATATTAGATAGTGTGCCACAAGATTCATAACCCACCACACACAAAAAAATAAATAAATAAATAAAATAATAATAATAATAATGGAAAAAAGAGAAAGAAACAGATCACTGAAAGAAGATGAGAACTTTTCAACCTCTTTATTATGCACTTCATTTTTTCCCTTCCAAATTCATCTGCTGAAGGTTCAGCAGAAGTTCATCCGAGTTCAGCAAGACACGGTTGGCAGAGTTTGACATCGTCTGTGCAATATCCCGTGCAGCTTCAATTTTTCGGAGCGCCATGAACGCCTGGTTGTTGGCAATAGCTTGGCCAATCAGTTGGGCACTCTTGGCCTCACCCTGCGTTATAATATGAAATAAGAAAGCTGGCAAAATGTTCGTGTAAAATATGGACGGAAATGACAACATTTTTTGGTCACCTGTGCTCTTATAATAGCACTTCGCTTCTCCTGCTCAGCTTTCTCCACCACATACTTCGCCCTCTCTGCTTCTTGTGCAGCAATTTGCTTTGCTTCAATTGCAGCCATGAACTCCCTCCCAAAAGTTAGGCTGGTGATGGACACATCTTCCAGAGCAATGTTGAATTTGGCAGCTCGCTCTGCCAATTTCTTTCGGACTTGCCTACTAACAGCCTGCAAACACCAATCAAGTTTACGATGTTTAGGGAAATTGTTCTTTCTTTTGGAGAAGTAGAAAGTTCAACAAATCTGATCTGCATGATTTTAGTTGGCATTTTTGCCACTAACCATCTTTTTGAAACTCTTTTATCATTATTAATATATTTTACTAAGATCCCAAAACAGCAATAAAATCGATTGAGAAAAAAATGTTTTGACTAAAATGTTTTTCAGAATTCCCTACCAGAGTTGAAAAAATGGTTTGGTAGCTAACCTCTCTCTGAGTGATAAGTTGGCTTGCATTGTATTGTGCAACTACAGCCTTCAAAGTTTCATGAACGATAGAAGGCAGCACTTTGTTGCGATAATCCATGCCAATAGTTTGGTGGATAGTTGGTAAGTGAGCAATCATGGGGCGTGTAAGGACACGAAGGGCTATCTGAACCTATACAGTACAAATGTTTAACTAGAGTAAAATACCAAATTTGTTAAAGAAAATCTACTTCCAAGTAAATAGTAATGCTACATCAAATACAAGTGCAAATAATAAGTCCAAAATCGAAAGAGGACTTAGAAGAAGAAAACTGCTTCAACAAATGGATTCTGTTCAAAAAACATATCACAGAAAAGGTAGAAATCATTTTTGAGGCGCATATTCATTTCAGAAAGACGAGTTCAAAAACATTCAAACATTATGAAGAGATCTAATGACTACATTGGATCTGGAATTGAGTAACTGAATAAACGAGGAAGTTCTTTTTTCATTTTTTTAATTTTCTCATAAGGTCTGTATTTGGCAACTCTGTAAAATAGATTTACCATTTGGAGGTCACGACTCCCTGAAGTGCTCTCAAAAGTATGCGCAGCTGCACGGATATCATAGATGACGGCCCTATCAAACCAGGGAATCTTCAAATGCATTCCTTCAGCGTAAACCTGGACACATTTAATTTATTATTGAGAGCCGAAAATGACTATTTGTCAGTATAAATTTAGAGAGAATGCAAGTACACCAAGATAATTGCTATATTACAGAATTACATAATTGGCTTAAACAAAATCATGGCTTCCCATTTTATACGAGCCACTAAAGGGATGATTTTAAAAACATATGAAACAATAGAACCAGCAAATCTCTATTATCTTCTATTTAATCAATCTTTCTTACCAAAACTCCTTACTACATTTGATCTACCTACTTGGATTTCTCTCTCTTATCAGAAGTATAAAGTTGTGGTGAATTATCAATGGCAAAGTTGCATCCCTTTCATAGCAATATAATAGATGCTTGTTCTGGTTTCATACAAAAGATTGACCTAGGAAAATTAGATGGGATATTGAAGGTCCATGATGCAAACAAATGAATGCCAATAAATCAATGAAAAAAAAAAATACAGCAATTATTTTCATGTTCAAAGAAATCATAAACCAATAAAGAATAAATGCCCGTGTTTAATCACATTGGTGGGCATCATTTTAAAAATTTCTACACTGAGATCTCCTTCAGGTCAAACAGGACAGCAAGATTACAAAGCAATACTTAGTAACATTACCAATGGAGTAAAAGTGCAACGCAGATAGACCTGTTTTCAACAAAAATGAAACACCTAACAAAGTAAGTGTTAAAAGATACAGTTGAAAACAAGCAGAAGTTAAACACAAGTTCCCAAGAACATACAAATAACAATTTATTTGCTGACTCATAATCCATAGAAAGGGAAAACTGCAAAGGATAGAAGTCTACCTTGTCTTTGACACCAGCAATACGATTGAATATGATAGCTCTTTGGCCACCCTCAACATTGTAGTGACAGTCATAAGCAGAGTAGCCAATTGTTCCTCCTATCAGAAGCACCTTAGCCAACGCCAAACCAAAATTTGGTGGCTTTTGATTAAGATCCAGGCTCCGAGGCTAAAATGCAGAACTCAAAATTTAACTAATTAAATTAGTTTAAGAGGTAAGACATAAAACCAGAAAGAAATCAAACTTAGAGGCCATACAATAGGAAATAGACTTATAGCAGCAAATAGCAAAATACAAAGAATTTGGCAAAGCGAGCGAGGAGCTTTTGGCAAACACAAATGGAGACTTAAGGCTATTTATTCAGAGCACTAAATTTTATGAAATAATTCTCCCTGCACTAAGATAAAAACATCAGAAGGGCATCAAACGGTAGTTGCCACAGAAGCATGGCTACATTTCTAGAAATTTTTTAACCAATCAAGGAAATAGTGTAGCAAAACCAAGACAGTAAATTGGAAACAAGTCAAGAATAAATGAATTCCCAATTGGCAAGCTTATGTGAAAGCAACATTCAATGGATTTAACCCCAATATGAAGCTGAATTAGTATGTTCTCTAGAATTTAATTTTTTTCTTAAAGGAAAAAAATAAAAAAGCATCATAATTCAGCGTGAAGAAGGTCAAGTAATTGATGTGCAAACCAGAACTAAAGTTACCGGCATCTGCAATTTTTGTAAAGGCCTATTCTCAGAGTTTTCTATGATCAATTCTGTGCCAGGAAATATAAATATATGCAACATAAATATACATATGAACATAAAACAGTATATATAGTTAAAGAAACTAAGATCAAATTCATTCATGCTGTAAAAAGAGATTTAAGCACTCAATTTCATCACAAATTGCATATTGGAAGCAATTCTAGTAATAGAATAAAGGCATGCATGTAACAGTACGATTTGAGCATTTAATCCATACAAAGTCGATTTTTAAGCTTTGACCCTAGCAAACAAGACAAACAATCAATTTGACATTCAAATCAGGGCCAAAAATAAACATCACTCGTATATATGCTTAAATTAATCCCATCGTCACATTCGCATACACAAGCAAACATGCATAAAAAGGAAACTCACTTTCATAGGTACATAAATACTACTACAAGACAAAATCCGGTAGCAAACGCTGCAAGCAGAACTCAAGCAATGGATCTATCTAATTTCTACAGAAATACCCTCTCTTAGTTACACATAACCAGGTCAGCAAAGAATATGTGCATGAACACATTACATAAGTTCATGCATATATTTATAAACACACACCTCTAAGGATAAATATGAACATAAGGATGGGTATATAGTGTGAGAAATCAAAACAAAATGCTTAAACGCCATAAAAGGAGAATAAATACTCGATCTCAACATATATTAATGAACGCTAGTGAATCATTCTTGCAATAGATCAATGAGATGAATCTATTACAATCTTAGCAATTAGTATACCCATTTCACTTATGCTCAGGCGCGAATTACAAAAAAACATGCAATCAATTGATATTCAAATCAGATCCCAGACAAGCATATTCACTCATATTATTAATATATAAACAAAACAAAAACTAACCGTTGCAGCTTACATATATATACATACACGAACAAACTCCCATATATAAATACATGCGTATGTACGTACATATATATTACAAAATGCAAACCTGCAAGGACTGCTGTTGTCAGAGCTCAAGTGACAGGTCTATACGCATACGGTTTCTGCAAAAATACCCTCTCACAATTCTCCACAGCAGATCACTAAGGTCAAATATGAATGTATACACGCATAGATATATAAACGCACCTAAAGATTTACAAATAAAGATAGAAATGAATACATATATATATACACGTAGTCAGAGAAACTGAAACCCAAATGCTTTCTTCATACCATAAAAGGAGATTAAACGCTCGATTTCAACATAAATTGGGACGATTATTGCAATTGAACAGTGAATGCAGAGCAAAAACAATCACATGCTTGTATAAACACACACATTCTACAAAAATGAAAGCCAGTGAGAAATGTGGTTGTAACTTGTCAGAACTCAGGAGAGGGGTCTTACGCAATTTTTTGCAGAAATGCCCTCTCATGGTTCTCCATAACAAAGATAAGTAATCAAAAATGTAGAAGCATATACGTACATAAACATATATATAGACACCTATGGATACATACATACAGTAAAATCCAGCAAACTTCCCGCCATAAAAGGAGAATAAGCGCTCTGTTCCAAAATCACTTGGGATGATTCTAGAAATTGAACAGTCAATGCAGAGCAAAAATACTCACATGCATGAATAAACACACATTCTACAAAAATGCAAATCGGTGAGAAGTGTGGTCGTCAGAACTCAAGAGAACTACGCAATTTTTGCAGAAATGTCCTCCAATGGTCCGCCATATATAGCCGGCCAGGATAAATAACCAAAAATGTAGACGCAAATGCATATATAAACGTACACACACATATATATACACTTATGGATATATACATACACTAAAACCAGCAAACTTTCCGCGATGAAAAGGAGATTAAGCGCTCTGTTACAACGTACAAGGCACAAAGAAGAACAATTCTAGCCATAGAATGATCAGATTGTAACACTGGAAGCCCATACCTTCCATCTGGTAT
>JAVXUM010000030.1:4166805-4186195 GCA_035590655.1 Pouteria glomerata
ACGTGGCGGCATTATTTGTATGGTGAGCAATTTAATGTATATTCAGATCACAAGAGTTTGAAGTATTTATTCACTTAGCGTGATTTGAATATGAGACAGAGGAGATGGATGGAGTACCTGAAGGATTATGGTTTTGGTCTTCATTATCATCCAGGGAAGGCGAATGTAGTGGCTGATGCTTTGAGTAGAAAGTCACGTAATTTGGTGACAGCTATGATTCATTTTCAGTGGTTTTTCTAGGAAGACGTTGGTGAGTTTGAATTTTGGTGGAAAGAGGACGATGAAGATGGCACTATGTATTCCAGTGTTAATTATTTCTAAGTGGTGCCAATGCTACAGACGAGAGTAATTGAAGCTCAACAGAGGGACCAATATTGTTAGAACATGAAATATTATCTGTTTTCAAGGCAGGAGACAGAGGGTTGGAGTCTGTCCACAGAAGGACATTTGAAGCTGAGGAATAAGATATTTGTACCTGATGTGGGTGGAATTAGAGAAGAAGTACTTCGGGAATTTCACTATTCTAAATTTACGGTGCACCCCGGAGCGGACAATATCGTACTAGCGGTATGGGGAGGAGAACAAACCATGCCTAATAAGGGTGGGGAAACCTCTCCCTAGTGCGACGCGTTTCCTGAGACGTGGAGAGTGCCTCGAATGGGACAAAACCGTGAGGGGTCTAGTGAGCCTAAAGCGGACAATATCGGGATGAGGGGGTTGGCTGCAGCACCCCAACTCAGTGATGCGTTTTGGGAGGGCACCGGGGTTGCCCTCGCCAAACTAAAACCGTGACGGGTCGGATGGCTGCGGTTCTCGGCTGCTGTGTGCCGACCACGTGAGCGTGGATCCCGAAAGCGGACAATATCGTACTGGCGGTGGTGGTCCTGGGCTGCTACAATGGTATCAGAGCCGGTGCCGAATCGGTGTGCCAGCGAGGATGCTAGGCCCTAAAGGGGGGTGGATTGTAACAATTCCACATCGGTTGGGGAGGAGAACGAATCACGCCTAATAAGGGTGGGAAAACCTCTCCCTAGTGCGACGCGTTTCCTGAGAGGTGGAGAGTGTCTCGAATGGGACAAAGCCGTGAGGGGCTGAGTGAGCCTAAAGCGGACAATATCGGGATGAGGGGGTTGGCTGCGGCACCCCAACTCTAGCGACGCGTTTTTGGGGGGCACCGGGGTTGCCCTCACCAAACCAAAACCGTGACGGGTCGAGTGGGTGCGGTCCCCGGATGCTGTGTGACATCCACGTGAGCGTGGATCTCGAAAGCGGATAATATCGTGCTAGCGGTGGTGGTCCCAGGCTGCTACAAAACTTTTATAATAACGTTTATTTTATTTTCTTCACTTTTTTACACTCATATTTTCATTAATTGCTAAATCAACTAGTAAAATTTATTATATCAGATTTTCAAGACTTAGAAATAAATAAAAAAGTTCAAATTTTAAAATTAATTATCTAAACTCCATTGATTATTAAATCAATAAGTAAAATTTATTATTAAAGTAAATTTTATTACTAAAAAATAAATCTATAAAATTTAAATTTTATAAGTAATTACTCAAATTACTCATACTTTTAAAAGCATTTTGATTACTATTATTATATTAATACTTTTTAAAAATTTAATAATAAGATATGATTTTGTGAGAAAATGAAAAGGAAGAAATAAATACTAATATAAAAGTTTATTTATGTAATAATGTGATTCCTCCCTAACTAAATAAAGATAAAATTGTCAACATATAAAAAGTGTATTAAATATTTTTGAGATAACTTTGTCAATAAAAAGTACATTCAATATGATCTAGTATTTAATAACTTTGACATAACTTTTTAATAACAGGTGAAATTGTAACACATGAAAAGAGCATTAAATATAGTTCGGCATTGACGTTTTTTGCTTTGGCATATCACCATCCTAATTTCTATGTTTCTTGTAAAAAAACAACAATATTAATTAGAACCCCTCCTTAAATCAACAATTATTTATTAATGGTCTGGATGAAATATAATGATATTATCAATTTAAGATTTTAATGTGATTAATTTGTGCTCAAGTATGTCATAAATTGGAACCCACAATAACATCACACCGTAAGCAGCAACCATCAATTTTAGCTTTATCTTTCTTAAAGGCATTGGAGGTTTATCCAGTTGTTAATAAGGCCCCCAAGAATTAATTGAGGTGCACATAAACTGACTCGAACACATTGAGATATCAAGAAAAAAAATTAACTTTAGTCCTCGTTTGAGAAGGTTTTAATGAAGTTTTAAGAATGTAAATAATAGTAGTTGAAAATATTTGCATTACTTAGGAAGAGTTGAATATGGGAGAAGATAAACATAGAGGTAAATCATTCACTTCAATTAATGAATTTTCTTTACCATTAATTCGAAGGGTAATAGGAATAAAAATTTCTATTTTATATTTTCTTTACTTTGTATTTGGTATTTTTCATTATTTCTACAAACATCTATCACAAAATAAATATATTTTAAATGTAACATAGAATATTTTATTATATTCTTTACTTTAACTTCCATTTCCATTCTTTTCTCTCCCAGATAAAACAAATAATTAACCGCCATTACATTCTACTTTTTTTACTTTATTTTCCTCTAAGTTACTCTAGGTTTAGGGTTAAAAACGAGTCAAGTCAAGCAAAGTTAAACTTTAACTTATTCGATCTTAGCTCGAGATAGTTATATTATGTTTAAACTCGAGCTCGAGCTCAGTTCAAATTTTTATATAGGTTTGAGTTTCACTTTATAAATAAGAATTTATGTTTGAGATTAGCTCGTGAATAGTTTGATTAAACCAAAATAATATTGTTTTAGTCTAATATATAATAAATAAAATATTATAAATATATTATGAAAATTATATAAAAATTATTTTGTTGAGCTGCTTGAGAACTTTCTGAGTCAAGTTTTTTATGTTTGAAATCAAACTCGAGTTTAAATGAGTCACAAATCAAACTTGACTTGAGTTTATTTTAGTCACGAGTTGAGCTCACAAATAGCTCAGTTTTGGTTGTTCTAACATGTTTATTTTATGCGTAAGTTGTGGGTTTTTGAACTAAAATGGTTAAAATATTATTGATGATAGTTTATATATATGGACAAACATTAATAAATTCATGGAGTTGCTCAAAATGAGAAATTGATGCATGTTATTTGTTTAATATTATTCCTATGATGATTGGGAATATTTTGTTATAGAATAACCAATTGGTTGTTGAATATTGTGTTAGGTTGGGTTGAAATCTAGAAAATAAAGCATGATAACCTGATTGTGCAAGAGCACTAGCGTGCACATGGAAATGAACTTGTTGTGCACACAAGACCTATTATCAGGTTGCATGCACACGGACTGATAAGTCTCGTGCACATGTTTGTGGACAGTCTAGTGAGTGCATGAGATTTTGTCTTACGTATGCACGATAGGACTCCTATTAGTTTTCCTTTTGTTGGTCTTTTGTGATGTAATGCATATTTATGCTATACTTAGCTATCGTTAAGTAGAGTGTGATGTCATGGATATATTCTATATACATGTTTCATGTTGTGACACAGATGAACTATTATATTATTGTCTCATCTTAAAATGCTAACATATGAATTTGGTATTGGGATATGTAATATTCAGTTGGGCCTTTATTTTAGGATATAGGGGTTTATAGGAACCAAAATAGGACTTATACATATCTATGGGTTAAAAGTACTTAAACCTCAGAGGTTGGTTACTCACATCCCAATAGTTTAGAAACCTACGAAACTAAGGTAGATGCTAGTATGACATTATTATTACCATTGAGGCTTAGATTTATGTGATAGATGTTGATGGTATAGAGTTACTCCCAAGGCTTGGGCTTGGGTGATAGATATGATTAGGTGTAACTACTCCCTTGCTTGACTATGAAAGTTGCCATCATGAGATGGTATTTAGGATGAGGTCTGTTGCCACAGGCTAACCCAACAGAGTACCTAAACTTGAACTGTGTTATGTATTTTGCTTATGTTACTACATGTTAATGCTAGATAAATTGTGCTTAAATTTACAATGATACACATGAATTATGCTTCATTATCTTGCTATTACTATTACATTCATGATATAAGTATTATTAGGACGTGTTTTATGTTTGACCGTGTTACATCGACTGTTGGTATTTAGTCCTCTACAGATTTCATTGTAGTTTAGAGGTTGACAGACTGGTGGGACTAACAAGTCATGAGGCTTAGTTTTATTTAAGCCTTTCATTTGTTATGTAAATATATATTAATCTCTGAGTTGAGATATGCATTATTTATTATTCTTTTGACGTCTCGAATGTGAGACAGGTTTTTATATTATATTTTATTTTGGGGTTGTACGGACTTGTTAAGTTTGATTTTGTATATTTTGGAACACCATTTACCAAGCATATGACTGAGATTTTGTTGTATTATTTTTGACTAGTTATGGTTTTTTACTCCAATTGAGGGTTATTTTAGCACTAGTTGGGACAAGAAGCTTGTGTTTATATATGAATGTGTGTATTGTTTCTCATGACCTCGGAGTATGAGATTCAGGACGTGATGATAACTATTGTTCTAGAAGTTGATGATGGTAACTATTCTTCTTTCTTTTCTTTATCGCTTATGTTGTTTGTAGGAAGAAGAAGGATAAAATACAAAAAGAAAAAGAAATGAAGAAGTGAAGGAAGAAGAAAAGAAGGCTAGGAATAAAATAAAACTAGTAATCAGGACTAAATTTTAATTTCAAATATTTAATTGGTCAAAAATCTTAATAATTGACAAAAAAATAAATACCGAGTGTTACAATTTTACTAAGTTGTCATTTTTTAATATAAAAAATTAGAAATGCACGAAATATTCTAGACACTTAAAAATTGAACTGATTCGATATTCTTAGGTTGGATTCGCTTGGTTTTATTTAAAATTTGATTTAGTTTTAGGACTAAAAACTGTCAACTCGATTTTTTAATTCTGCAATTGAGATATTTTTGAACTCAGCTAAATCCAACCTAATTTCACATTCCAATTATAAGTAATGCATTATTATGAAACCAAATTAATTCCATCAAATCGAATTGATTTAATTTTACAAAATTATTAGTTTGGTTCCTCATCCAAAAGTTTTGATCCAATAAAAATGGAGTTTGTTCTAGTTGATTTTGGGTCAAATATAAACTAGAACCAATTCGTGCACACCTTTATTCCAAGATAGCTACCAAGCCACTACCTTCCAAACCTCCAATTACAAAGGAAAATAATGTCATTTAAAGATGCTAATAGATTGTTTATATATTGGAAAAGGTTAAATTATTTCACTTTTGATTTTTTACCCTTGAAAATGTAATGTATTATTTATTGTGAAATAGAATGAAATGCAGGAGTTCAAAATAAAAAGCATTTAACATTTTTATTTATATATTATTTAAATTGTAATATCACGTCATCATCTTACCTGATATAAAAAATTAATTAATTCAAAATATTTTTTATATTAAATCATTCATAATTATCAGAATAGTTGAATTAAAAATTATTAAAATTCCTTATTAAAATGTGATGATAGTTTATCACAATATATACATGTGTTAGTATTTAATTAATTTGTCACGGGAGGGTGAGCTTGAATAATTAGCTTTTAAAAAAATCAATAGCAAGCCTATAAAAGAGGGACATGGGGGAGATTTGTTGAATCCAACGAGGACATAAGAGACATCCGTCCGGGAACAAAGGAAGAGCCGAACGCAGATAAATGATCCCCGTCTCACACACACACATATATATATATATATATACACATCTGTTATATTCGAAATTTAAGAAAAACCTCCCCGCGGCTCCAACGCCATTAATAAAGAGTACTCAAAGTTTTACTTTTCAATAATCAAGATTCATCAGCCTCTCTCTCTCTCTCTCTATATATATCTGACTGTACGTTCTCTCTCTCTATACATACACTCACTCTCTCTGCCACACCCATCACAGCGGCAGGGCAACAGAAGCAGCTGTTTCCTCCACCCAGCAGTCGCAGCGCTGCTGTTTCTGCCAGCAGCTGCTGCCACTCGCAGGTGAGAACCACCACTTCTTCTCGCCTCTTCCTTTCAACTTGTATTCCAAACACTCATATACGTATATGCTGATTAAGTTTGATTTGATAGCTAAAAGCTTTTGCCTTAAATCCCTAAAAGTTTAGAGAGAGAAAGTGTAGAAAGAGAAAGAGTTTTTTACTCGTCTACTTTTGGCAATGCGGTGAGTGCGCTGGCTCAGTCGCAGGGTCTCTCTCTCTCTACGTCTCTCCCTCTCTTTCTCTGTATCTATATATAAGAGTGCTTGTAAGTCTTCCATTTCTCTTCAATTTTGGCTCTGTGTTGTGTTCTAGGGCTTTTCTGAGATGACGTCTGGGTTGATTGATCTGAACACTGTCGACGACGACGAGACGTTGCCGTCATTCGATTCGCCTTCCTCCTCCTCGTCGGCGTCGTCGGCTTGCTCTGCTTCGGCCTCGGGTCTGTTGTCGTCTCCGTCGGTGTGCTTGGAGCTATGGCATGCGTGCGCTGGTCCTCTGATATCGTTGCCGAAGAAAGGGAGTGTGGTGGTGTACTTCCCGCAGGGCCACTTGGAACACGCCTCTGATTTTCCGGCCACTGCCTATGACCTTCCTCCTCAGGTCTTCTGTCGAGTTCTCGACGTCAAGCTTCATGTAAGTGTGAGTCTCTTCTGTCCATTTTTTATTTTTTTTTTTCAGCTGAGAGCGAAAGCTGTTGAAATTGTGGATTCTATGTGGTTTCCCTCTTTCGCGCAGTGTGCTCATTTGTTTTTTAACTTTGGATTGTTGAAAATCGTTGGTTTCTGGGTAGGTGGAGGCACCCACTGATGAGGTTTACGCACAAGTCTCTCTAATTCCTGATACTCAGGTGGGTAATGCTTAAAATTTCCTCGTTTTAGACTTGCTTTCAATTGCATTTAACATTTTCAAAGTACTTAAATAGCTTTCCCTTTCAGTTAAAAACGGTATCTTTAATTTTATGAACAAATAAGGTATGAAAGGAAATGATACATTAGCTAACCAGATGATTTTTGGGGTATTTCAAATTGACGTTTGTTCATCTTCATTTTAACGTCCCATTTTAATTTATCCAGTGGTTACGTGATGTGGGTAGTCTGGAACTTGAGGGGAAGGGGGTAATTGGTCTTAACTGAATTTATTTTCCTGAAGAAGATTGAACAGAAATGGAATCAAGGTGAAATTGAAGCAGAAAGGGAAGAAGAGGACGTTGAAGGTTGCATGAAGTCCACTACACCGCATATGTTCTGCAAGACCCTCACTGCTTCTGATACTAGCACTCATGGAGGTTTTTCTGTCCCTCGCCGTGCTGCCGAGGACTGCTTCCCTCCTCTGGTATTTCTAATATTGTTTGAGCATATTATTGAACTTAATATAAACCAGTTTATACTTTTTCGCCCACATGAACATGCGTATGTAATCAGTCTTTATAGACCAATTATTTTTTCTTCCTACAACAGGATCCTTAATTTTTTAGATCTTTGCTGTAGGATTATAAACAACAGAGGCCTTCACAAGAGCTTGTTGCAAAAGATTTGCATGGCACTGAATGGAAGTTCCGACACATCTACAGAGGTCTGCGACAAAAATCAAATTTTATATGCTTTAGTTTCATCTGTTGAGGCTGTAAATTTAGTTGTATGGGAAGATGCCAATTGCGATAGCAATCCTCTAGGTTTTTTGTTTTCCAGTTACTGTTTCAACTCTGTTTTCCTTTTTCTGTTTGAACAGGACAGCCCCGAAGGCACCTGCTGACAACTGGTTGGAGTGCCTTTGTCAACAAGAAGAAGCTTGTATCTGGAGATGCTGTGCTTTTTCTGAGGTTGGAAATCTAACATTTTATTAGACGTTGACAACCTCTTTTTGGTGCTTATACACATTGGTAATTTATGCCAGGGGTGGTGATGGAGAATTAAGATTGGGAATCCGAAGAGCAGCTCAGGTCAAAATTGATTCTACTTTTCCAGCTCTCTCTAGCCAGAAGTTCACTGTTGGCACTATTGGTTCTGTGGTCAATGCTATATCCACGGGAAATGTGTTCAACATTTGCTATAATCCGAGGTATTTTAAATTAATACCAGTTATGTTCCTTTAAAAGGAATAATATTCTAATTGAAAAGTATAGCCTAGTTAGACTAGTTTTTAAAATGAGGCAAGTTCCTAAAAAATGTCCATACTTTTACTTACTAAAGATGACGGAATTCGCCTTCTGATCATGTGACTCATCATCAAATGGCATTAGACTTACCAAAATTTGATGTCTTTTGCATTAGCTCATTTCAATTAAAAAAAAAAAAAAAAAGAAGAAGCTATTGTTGGATCTTATGAAGGCTGCAGATCATGTGTGATATAAATCCTCTATATAATTGTGTGCATGCTCTGCGAAAGAAGGCTACTTATGGTGTAGCAAGGTACTTTCGATCATTATACATGATTGTGGACCATGTGTGATATCAGCCTATCATATATATGTATTTGTATGCCTTTGAAAGAAAGATACTTAGAAGGTGTAATACATTACTACTACAGTTTGGTCATTATAAAATATGTAAAATTTATTAAGACTTTGGTATGATAGTCAATTTTCATGCATTTGTTGTCTTTCCAACTTCCTGCCATTTGAAGTAAAATGCTGAGTTCTTTGTGTTATACATCTTATTATTTACATATGTTACGGGTTTTAGTACAGATATCTAATGTCAGGTACAATATTCACATGGCTTTCTTAAGTCATAGATATTCAAAGGTTGAATTGCCAAATAATGAATATGTATACATATCTATATCTATTTATATAGGTAAGTAATTGAACAATGAAAATACCATATTTGTTGAGTTTTGACACCTTATTGATTATCATTTTCAGCTATTCAATTTCAGTTTGTGCTAGTACCCATATTTTCTCTTAAACTTGGAAATTACCCATTACAAAATCTAGTAGACTGCTTTAGTACCGTATATCTATTGCAAATTGTTGAAGCAAATATTGCTTATAAGAGATGCATCAGATGCAGTTTGCTTTTATGACCTATTCTGGAATATTTTCTTCTATTAATATCTTCGTTTTCTTGATAATTAGGTCCAACATACATTTCAATTATTTGGTTTCCACTTATGAATGGCAAGTTTTATCCAAAAGTTGAATAGTTGCATGAATTATTTTTAATTGATAATTTGCTGTTTGTTCCAAAGCATGAAATCCATGTAGACGTTGCAGTATATGCTCTTTATATTCCTTAATAACAGGCTAAAAAGTTACACTGCATTTTTGAGGAAAATCCACTAGCGGGTGCAAGATTCCTCTCCTTTCAGGATATTGCAGAAACATTGATGCCAGCCTCTATCATTCTTCTGTTTTGAGCGAACAACTTCATTTATAACCCAAGCTGTATGCTTTTTGTGCAGCTTACAATATTTGGGGGTGTCTCGGGGCATTTCTATTCTCTTGAGTTTTTGGAATTGCTTGTGATGAGAACTTGGAGGCTAATTGATAGTCATAGGAGCCTTAATTAAATGGTTTCATTATCTTCAGTTAAATATGGATGAATTTACTGTAGTGTATTGTTTCACTAAAACTGGATTTGCTCATGAGTGACATTCTCAATACAAGTAATCTAAAATAGTGAATACCTAATATTCTGTTGAGTGGTATGCTGGAATTCTGGTTTCCTTCTCTTGAATAATTTTTTGAGGTTAGTGTCCCCATTTAGCTATATGGTCAATTATATTAACAGATTACGCTCTACACTGCCCCCAAAATTTTTTATTAATCTATACGTTCTCCTAAATTTAACTTGCTAAGATACATTATATTTGATGTTTATTCAAATTTTGCATTTATTTTGTTTTGTTTGTTGTGTCTTTACACCAGAATAGGTTCTGGTTTTTTTTCTTAAATAATTGTAATTGTGCAAGAATCCCATTGTCTATGTTCTCCAGCCATTCTCTCACTACCTCTGAACTTCCAAATGCATCTTGTAGAGCTAGCTCATCAGGGTTCGTGATACCATTGTGTAAATTCTCGAAGAGCCTTAGTCATTCTTTTTCTGTTGGAATGAGGTTTAAAATGCGTTTTGAGACAGAAGATGCTGCTGAGAGAAGGTAATGTTCTGATTTCAGTTCTCCTCCCAAGGAAACTGTACTATTAGAATCTGATATTTTGTGTCTGGCAGGTATACTGGACTAGTTACCGGGGTTAGTGATGTGGATCCTGTTAGATGGCCTGGCTCAAAATGGAGGTGCCTAATGGTATGTACCTGGTTTAAGTGAATGCTTATGCATTCCCATGCAAATGCAAATATTTGTTTTCTGGGGTTCATATCATCTTGTGATATTGTTTAAATTCAAATTAGACCCATACCTTGAGGCTGGATCTTAAGACATGCTCTATAATGTTGTCAGAATAAGTACTTCTGTGTTCGTGTGCACTTTATAATTAACCAAAAAGGGGAGTTATGCCTATGAACTGACTATGGACATTGTTTGGATGGTGGACTTTGTTCTCTCTCTCTCTCATTATTTCTATGCACTGTAAAGTTGATATTTGAAACTAAGAGGTTGGTAAATTCCACAACAATAATGTCCGTGTCAATTTTGGAGAGGATGATGCAAAACAATAGTTAACAATATCTAAAGTTAAGTACATGGCATTAAGGTAGACTGAGTTCTCCTTTAGGAGTTGTGTTATCCCTCTTGGGATCTCACTGTAATAATTATATTTTTTGGTATATAGAACAAATTCTTACCAACCAAAAAAAAAAAAAAAAACTTTGAATTTTGTACTTATGAGTATTCATTCTATGTGTATGTACATACATACGTATATATAATGAACCAGGGAGGGCATTTGGGAAGCCACATGTTTTGGTCATGCCTTTATTACTCGTAGCTTCTATTAAAAAGGTTGTGTAATTACAAAGTGGGTGATAAATATAAACATGCACCAAACATCTAATATATAGTAAACACACCTTAACACAAGAAGTTTGATTGTTCACTAGATTACTTATTGTTACATGGAGCATTGGGTGTGGTAGTGTGCTGTCAGATTTTCCAGAACCTCAAATTTATGATAGTGGGATGTATTCAGATGTTGAATGTGGATATGTGGACAGTTTATGAACATTTAAATATATCATGTATTGTATATTATTATGAGATACATTTATTATTAATAATGTATTTGATATTAAATGAAATTTAGAGATAAAGGAGATTTTTATTTTCCATTGGAGGAAATAGAATGTCCACTAATATTACTTCTATCATCCTTCTCAAGTATTTGAATTTTTCAAAATTTTTAAAAAAGAAAAATAAAGCTTTTTGGCTTAATTTTATGGGTTCTAATTCCTCATTGCACATTTTCCACCCCTTTTAAGAATGCAGTCAGACTGTTTGAGAAGTACAAGGTTTTATATTTGTTTCTACTTTGAATTTTGCATATCTAGTGTATCTTTTAAACATGATGGATGAAGTGCTTACCACCTAGTTTGCAAGCTTTTTCTCTTTCAATGATTGATGAGTGTAGTTTTTTATCTGTCTGCTTTAGTAACTCCTCTAGTCTGCATTGTCATTGGCTTAATGTGTTTATATATTGAACTTAGCGTCCCCTTCTAACAGTGGCGGATTTAGGATTTTGTTATAGTGGGGTCAAGTCAACAAGTAAAAGCAACGCACTTGACTTAAAAATAGGGGCAAAACTTATAAATTGTTTAATGTATAGGGGGCAATCTGTTTTAAAAGATATAGTTTATGAGGACAAAAGTACAAAGATATTCCAAAATTATACTATTTTTTATAAAAATTTTACTTTCATTGGGGACAAAACATGTAAATTGTTTAAAGTATAGAAGCAATCTGTTTTAAGGGATATATTTTATGGGGGCAAAAGTATAAAAATATCTAAAAAATTATACTATTTTTTATAGAAATTTTGCTCTAGGGCGGCCAATTGACCGCCCTTGCCCCTATGTGCATCCGCCTATGCCTTCTAAGAATGCTACAAGAAGTTGTGCAGCAAACCATTTTCAACCAAAATAAATTTGCATAAAAATTATTTTTCATTTAAGTACAGCCTGGCAGTGTGATTCTAATTTTCTTTTCTTTTTTTTTTGGATAAATAAAAGTGTGATTTTAATTTGCTTTTTTTTTTGTTAAATCAAATTACTTTATTTATTTTCTCTGGAAGATATTATTAGATGGCATTTGAACCTTGGTACTCCAGGATAACAAGTATGCCGCAAGGCACATTTTTTTTTTTCAAATATATGTACACTTAAATGAATTTGTAGGTTTGATCGTATTAGCATAAGTGACTTAGTGATGCACTTCTGCAGGTGAGGTGGGATGATCTTGAAACTATTCGACATAACAGGGTTTCGCCCTGGGAGATTGAGCCAACTGGTTCTGTTTCTGCATCCTGCAGCTTGATGGCAGCTGGTATGAAGAGGACAAGGATTGGTTTTCCTATGACGAAACCTGATTTTCCATCTCACAGAGGTCCTGTATTTCCATGGAAACATTTTGTCTTGATAATTCCTTCATCTAGAGATGTTAACTTTTTTTATAATTGACTTGAACAGATGGGGCAGGTGTGTCAGACTTTGGGGAATCTTTAAGGTTCCAGAAGGTCTTGCAAGGTCAAGAAATTTTGGGTTTTAATTCTCCTTGTGACGGTACTGATTTTCGCAATCATCATTCACCAGAGATAAGGAGATGCAATCCTGGTTCTCTCAATTCCAGGATTTCTGCAGCGGGAAATGGTTCCAGAAACCTGCTTGGAGATTCATCTCTTTCCTGTGAGAGCATAGGCTTTGGTGAATCGTTTAGATTCGATAAGGTCTTGCAAGGTCAAGAAATATTTTCAAACTCGCTGAATGGAAGAGGTCCAGCTGTGAACAAGGTGCCGGAATACAGGGCGGTAGGAACCGCTAAAGGTATCCAAGCATCAAGCGCTGGGAGTAAATGGCCTGCTCTTATGCAGGGGTATAATACTTGTTTGCTTCCATCTGCACCATCAGTGCAGGCATCGTCACCTTCTTCTGTGTTAATGTTTCAGCAAGCATGCAATCCTGCTCCTTACTTCCATGCAACTTGCAGCGTTAACCAGGAGCATGGAATTGGCAACCAGCCTTCATTTGGTAATTACGAAACAAATCGTGGGAAGCTCTCATCATCCTTACCTTGCAAGCGTGGCTCTAGGAAGGAAGACCAGCGAGGTGTCAATTCTTTTTGTCTTTCAGAAGGGCATAACCAATTGGGTGTTTCACATTCTACTCTTGCAGCACATTCATCATACAAGGGGGATAAAGATTTAGTGTCCTCTTGTAAAAGTAGCTGCAGACTCTTTGGTTTTTCCTTGATTGAAGGAGGAAATTCTACAAGTAAAGATTGTGATCACACTCAAGTTTCGTCTGCTTATAATCCTGAAGCTTCTTTCCTAACCCATGGCGAGGAGCATTTGCATCCAAAGCCGCCTCAGGTGAGCAAGCTAGTAGGAAGCAGTTGTACCCAAGTAAGCGACCTCCATGCTGTTAGGGATATGCTTCTTGATATTTCCTTGTAGTATGCTTCTGTTGTTAGTGTAAGATAAGAACTACAAGTTCGTGAAGGGCTAGTGTTTCAAATTGGTTACCGGTCCCTCAAACTTGATGGGATTGGTTATCTGATTTTGGAGTTGGGAGTAATAATTTGATATTGCAAAGGCATTTTAAATGTAGAGAAGGAATAGAACTTGTTTACAAATACCCTGACGACAATTTGACTCTGGTTCAAGATTTCACATAGCAGTAAGTGCCAGCCTTATGTCCATTATAAGTTCTTTAATGGGTTTGGATTGTCATGCATTTTAGCAGTGGACCGAATTATCGATGAAGCCTAATACATTAGGTTTTCATTAGGACCAACAGAATAGTAGCCCACCTGGTGGATATCACTGGTGAAATTTTTCCATGGTGGGATTGTCATGCACATTTTGATTTGAAGATGTCAAGCACATCTTAGGAAAATGCAGTCAAAAGTCATCTGCATTGATTTGAAAAACTCTTGTTTGGCGTGTCTGGTTTTCAGGATGTCATACGTTCCGCTTAATTAGGAAATTAATTTATTAGCCTTTTTGGATGTTATTGACCTTTTTGGTTGGATTCTAACTTACTTTAAGATTATTTGTAGCTGTGTTTGGCAGGAAATTCTGCAATGTTGTTCTGAAGTCTGAAAATATTGCAGTCATTAGTGAAGAAATGTAATGGTGATGGATTGAAGTTTGGAAGTGTCACTGCAGCAGTCGTCTAGAAGATAAGCCTCGTACTATTGGATAATATCTTAGCCTTTGGGAAAAAAAAATGTAATTATTCCCCCCACTGAGAAATTGTTGTGAATCGTGATTCAAAAACCTTTTTATTTTATTTTTTTTGAGCTACGCATATGGCAATCCTAATTGATTTCGCATATTCTTCTCATTTGAGTCCCTTCTCTGGAAATGACTCAACTTAAAACTCTGCGAAATACTTCTTAACCTTTAATTTTTTGCTTTTTGTGATGTTGAGCAATTGATTTGTAGAGTTAACTAAGAATCACTCATTTATTCTTGAATGTTTTGAATTTTGCCCAAGTCGTGTTTGTCGAAAATGTGATGCTAACCAGTAATTTCGTTCAGTTAGACGAAAATGACTCTTCTATGTTTCCTGTTTTCAGACCCTGAGTTGTTTTCTTGTGAATATCAAGGAAAAACTCACTTAAGAAATCCAAGGACTAGGAAATAGAAGCTGACCTTCTGGATTGAGTTAAAATTTCAGCTTTGATTGTTTCTGTAGGGATTTTAATTTCAAACATATTAGTAAAATCTTAATTTTAATCTATCATGCATGCTAAATGGTTTTTTGTTAAATTATCAGGAATTTTATAAAGTAAACAATCTATAAATTAATGAGGTTAGAGGTCTTTCACAGATTAATTACGATATTCAAATAGGTTTTCTTTCACTGATGGGAATGGTAAGATGTACAAGCCTGAATGGTTAGTCTTGAGAATCATAACTTTAAGGTTCCTTGTGTAATGGATTTTTATTAACCCGAATTAGTCTGGTAATGGGTAAACTCATGCCCAATAGATGCTTTTGGAGTCTAACAATTTGATCGCTTAAATTGACTTAATTGACTTTATTTAATCAGATAACTCAGACAATAATTGTTAATTAAACGTATAAGCCCATATTAGAAAATAATATCCTAACAGTATCAAATATTTTTTGAAAAATGCATTAATTCATATATATATATATTATATTTTTGAAACATGGATAAAAATATTTTTTGAAAAATATTCTGCACAGAATTGGTGTTTGGAGCAACGAAAAATAATGAAAAACGTGATCTGAGTGATATCTGGGTATTTAGTGGCAAATTATTTTTTTTCAGAGATGAATAGTGAAAAATATTGAAAAATAACTTTTGTAGATAAATCAGTCAGAATGGTTTTGAAATCCGTCGAAACGTTTTTCAAATTTTTTCAAAAAATATTGACAATGAGTCTTGTTTGGTAACTTGGATAATAGTGGTTACATTAAAAAATAAATTATAACTATTCTATTAATAGAATTTGAGTTATGCAATTTTTTCTAGAGTTATAATAGGTACGAATGTATAAAAGATAATAGAGAATTTTAGAGATTTTAAAAATATTTCAGAATTTTTCAGTGATTTATAGAGCTCCAAACACCCCTAGCCTTCGTTTCATTTGCTTACCTCCGAAGGTAAAAATGGCATCGAATTTTGTTGTCTTAGTTGGAATTATCCCGACTCCGGTACCTTTAAGTCCATGTTTGTGTCATCATGTCTCTTGCGTAAAAACCATGGACAAACTTAGGCTGGGGACCCTTGGATTTAAAATTAGCCAAACTAATTTTATATTTATTCTTTTGGTGATGAGGAAATTCTTAACATAAATATTGGACTTACTCTTAGAGAGCTAAATCTTTTACAAGACTCGGACACGGACAAGTATAGTTTAAAGTCTCGAAGTGACTTTAAGGACATGCTTGGTTGTCACTGGAAATGAGAACGGGAGCAAAAATTATAAGAAATTTCAATCTTTGGTACGTAAAGCAATTAAAATAAAAGTTATTTTTATTTTAGATTTTTAGTCTTCGGTATATAGGAATTCAATTGGGAATGAAATGTGAATATGAGTTGAAAGATTAATTAATATATATTTTTAAAATATATTTAACAAATGCGGGTAATTTTATTAATTCACATTTTAAAAAGAGTTTCTCTATTTACGAAATTATCAAATATCATATCGAATTTTAAAATTTACAATTTAAGTAAATTTGAAAAGATGAATATTCTAGTTTCATGATCAAAGATTAATTAAAAATAAAAATTATTGCTGATCAAGAAATTTCAATACAATTCTCAAGTAAATACATTGTCCTATGTGCATTCTATTACAGAGTAACGATTGCGAACTTCTACCTATCAAAAGTGCGTGGCCAACTAAAGGGAGTGGGGGCGACACTTGAGGAGTTACTTGGAGTTTACCTTTCCAAACTGTGCCACCAAGCCAACGTCTACGCCTCGTCGCTTTGCGCAGAAATGTGAAATGGTGGCAATAGTTTTCTTCCATAAAATTTATAGCCATGGACCCCATGGGTGAGAGTCGTAAGGAAAGAAGTGTGTGAAACTGAGAGAGATTTCTTATAGATTGTAAGGGAGAGAATTCTAAGGGAATCTCTCTGGAAATGAAGCGTGTGAGAATTCTTTTAAACTGTGTTTGTTTCAGGGGATTAGATGATGGGAGATAAGTAATATCGTGATATTCATGAGAATAATATGTGAGATTAGATAAAAGATGAGATTATTTTTTTATGTGGGATTATTTTTTTAGTGTTTGGTTGGTAGGATATAAAGTGAGATAAAAGATATGATTTGATATATGATGTGAAAGAAAATAATTTTGAACCTTTAAATCCTGGCGGGAAACAAATCTAGAGGTGGGAGATTAATAATCCCACCACTCCGTGGAATTCGGTGTCCAATGAATCACCGGATTAAACATATGGTCACGGGCTCCATAGATTAAGCATCCAGCCATCACTAACACAACCAAACACTTTACCGGTGGATCCCACGGAATAAACGGCAACTCTAATACTTCAAACAAATATGACCTTACAGATTGTCACTTTCACTAGTTCTCCATACCGTTCCGGAAGTCATAGCTCTACGATCCGTGCAAAGAAATTTCTTTCCGGGTAGTTGTTTGGAGTATGCCTTGAAGAAATTTCAAATTCACATTTAATTTCTTTGACAAAGACATTTGGAGAAAAAAGAAAAATATCGACGCGTTTTCATACATTGTTTTTAAATGATAGCGATATTTGATAGAATTAATTAAAATTACAGAAATTTAATTATTGCAATTAAAATGAGATGGGCTAAAATAATATTGAGTAATTGTGAGGAGTAATTCAACTGGTAAGACTTTGAGTTTGCTGCTCAGTGATAACTAGTTTGAGTCTCTTCAAAACCACTGGAGAGTTTACTTGGTCGTTAACTTCAGGGCCCCTAGGGAGTAGTCGAGGTGCGCTCGAGCTGGTCTGAACACCCTGAGTTATAAAAAAAATTTCAGGACTCTTTGGAAATAGTCGAGGTGCGTGCAAGCTAATCTGAACACCTTGAGTTATAAAAAAATAAAAAAAAATGCCGAATATAAACTGTAAGGTAATTTTTGTACTTTATAAAAAAAAATAAATAAATATTTTCATAAATATTATTTTAACTCTTCTAACATCTCCTTATCAGTTCTAGATCTCCTAAATACCTCTAGCTAGCAACTTATTTATTTATTTATTTTTATAGCTGCTACTAACTACATAGTGAATGACAGTAAGCATCACGAAAAGGCTATTTTAAAATACATGGTAAATAATTAAGCAAGCTTATTTTGATCGGTTTTTTTTTTGTAATTTTTTATTGGATGAATGTGAATAACATGTTTAAAGGTTATTAAAGTAACTAAACCAAAAAAAAAAAAAAAATTGATCAAAAAAATTATATAAGGAGAAAATAAGTCAAATTAAAATAAATAGATGAGTTATTTTCTTCCCAAATCAAGCGGCTTTATTAAACAACTGAATCAATTGAGAAATTAATGACACTATAATAATAATAATAATACACTATTAGGGCATTTTATCTAGTAAACCAGCGCCAGTTGGCTTTGCTGTCTGAGAAATTTACGTCGCTATTCTTTGGACTATATTTTCTAGAAAAAAAAAAAAAAAAAAAAAAGGGTGAAATCCCACCATGAGATCTCCATCGTTTTGTCCTGAGTTATGGTGAAAGAGGTAAATCACAGAATATGCGTCAGCCGCGTAGGGTGCGAAGACTGCCTTTTATCGTTACTGTGCAATGCAAGGGCCCTTAATTCGTTAAGAATTGAATCCTCGTTGCGGTTGACTGAGGCTACATTACCCTTACCCTTTCGCCAACTAACCTATGCCTCAGGGCCTTTGAACTATCTTTTCTTTTATAACAAAATGTGGAGGGTGTATGTCTGAAACTAGCAATTTAATTGGCTTGTGCAAAGCACTTGTATGATTATAATTGTTTCCCAAAATATTTATAAAATATATTTTTGAATTAAAAATTTTATTTCAATAAATTAGAAAAATTGCTTGGACTCAAAATATATATCGGCTCGATACTTTTTAAACAACACACTAATAGAGATGTCAATAGAAAATACCATAATAAGATTGATTGGTTTTAGAATTTTTTTTAGAGAGCACCCAATATTTGGTAACTGATATCTATTTATGCGTGTAGAGTACTTGCTAGAAATCCGTTTAATATAATACAAAATATATTTATATAATTACAATTTTACCATTAAAATAAATTTGCTTAAAATATTGGGCTTAAAATAACTTCCTCCCCTTCTTGATATTCTTAAGCTCCGTTTTGGATTCATCGTCCAGTAGCTAGCTTTGAGCTATTAAGATTTTTGAATTTTTTTTTAAATAATCAAAATTACTCCTTTTCATTTATTTTTTTTTTTAAATTATCAAAGATAAATATGTAAATTTAACAAAAAATTAAAAAAAAAATTAAAAAAGCTACCTACTAAACTTTTTTCTTTTCAAATACAAAAAAAGTTACGTACCGTTTAGTATGCTTGTTTTAGGCCTTTTTTAATTTTTTGTTTTTTAAAAACAAAGAAAACCGTTTAAAACGCATTTGATCACTTAAGTGGTATTTGGTTTGATTTTTTGCTTTCTATTTTATGTGTTTTATATTCTAAAAA
>JAVXUM010000030.1:4210987-4226381 GCA_035590655.1 Pouteria glomerata
GTTAATTAATCATGGCCCACCACCAAGTCTTGCATTGACCAAGGAGCAACTAAATTCCAATTTGAAGACCACACCAATGGGTTGGCCGAACCACCCATCTCAAGTCTTCCAATTCCCCTTTACACTTCAACTAGATAATTACCTCTCCCAATTGCCAAATTGGCAAGGGTTTGAAAAGTCAAACTTGAAATTCTCTACTCCCATTGGTCCAATTAATCACACTCTTTCCATGTCATCTTCTACACTTTGACTCCCTTAAATATATTCCATTTAACCATTTAAAATCCATAGCCTCATAGCCGAATTTTCCCTCTCCTCTTTACACTTCATCAAATTACCTTATCACCTCAACACCTAAACGAATTTTTTTGTTATTCCCTTAAAGATTACACCACAATTTCACACCCTAATCCTATTTACATCATAGCACCTTAATTCACTTTCGTCTCCCTAACGATCTTCAAGCAAAGTCTTATATTTGCCAAAAATTCCGCACTTAGAAATATAAAGGAACATGGCACCACGACATAAAATTTTCATTTCCACCCTCTCAACGAATCAAATTCATAACTTTCTATTCATACCCAGGGTAGGGGTATCACACGACCCTACTTTGGCCATCAGAAGAATGAGATCTATCATTACACCCAAATGTCTAGCTCAGATAAGAGAGATTTGATCGAGCAAGCTGGACAAAAATGTAACCCACGACCTTATGAAAGTATTACTTTTCATTAGTTCTTTTTAGGATATGTATTATCCATTCTCCTTATTCAGACTTTTTGTTGACATTCTCAGACCATGCTCTGGTTAGCTGAGCTCAAGACTCGGTATCTCGAGAGTAATCACAACATCATCCAAGAAACTAAGAAAAAATAGCATTTTCTTACTAAAATTCCTCTTCTTGGAGCTGAACCAGAGAAGGTGCAATTCGAAGCTTGAGCTACTACTGCTGAGTAAGACCAAGCTCTCACTACTAGAAATGCAGCCATTAAAAGCTCCAGTAATCCTTGATCACTGAAACAAATTTGAAGGACCTAGCCAACCAAAGGGCTAAAAAATTGGCCAAACAATTGGAGGCCCTTAAAAGTCAAGTGAAGGAACGGAAAGCCAAGACAATTGAGAACTTTAAGGAAAGCAATAAAGCTCTAGATTAGTTAGCTGAGGCTTTTGAGGATGGCTTTGAGGATGCTAAGAAGGAAGTACTCAAGCTCTATCCTGATATTAATCTTTCCAAGGTGATATTTGTCAGCAGGGCTGCTGCATCTTTAATCATTGAGAGAAAGAATGAAGGTTGAGATAAAAGGACCGAGATTCAATCTGAAGAGTCTTAGTCAAGCCATGGCTAGGATGCCCAAGATTGATTTCTACTTTTTTATTTTTTTTTTATTTCTAATATTCACTTTATAAATCTCATTTGACATTTATAAGGATTTTTATTTTTAATCTTCACTTTGAATTTTGCTAGGTTTACTTATGCCTCTATTGATTTTTTTAGTAGGGCAAGCCTAATTAAGTTTCCAAGTTTTTTTATAAGCATGGAGGGTAATCTTTGATCAGTTACTTACCTTCAAATTGATTGATCTGGCTGATCTTTCACTTGGCATTTCTAGCTTTATGAGCTCTTCTAGCATTCTTCTTTAATGGGTTCTCTTGGCCTAACAAGCACTCTACTTCGTTGGTCAGTTACCCTCGGACCGACCAAACTATCAATCTTCTTATTAGGTTTCTTTCCTCCATTGATTAGTCACTCTTAGACCGTCTAAGCTATCGATTGGCCTCTTAGGCTCTCTTAGCCTAGCAAGCATCTTCTTCCGTCGGTCAACCACTCTTAGACCAATCAAGCTATCGATCTGCAAATAAAAAACCTAATCCAGATATCGATCTGCCTCTTAAGCTCTCTAGCCTAGCAAACGTCTTCTTTTGTCAATCAGTCACTCTCGGATCGACCGTGCTATCAATCTGCCATTTAGGCTCTCTTGGCCTAGTAAGCATTTTTTTGCGTTGGTTAGTCACTATTGGACTAATCGAGCTGTTGATCTGCCTCTTAGTCTCTTTTGGCCTAGCATATTTTTTTTTTTTACATCAGTCGGTCTTTCTTGAACTGACTAACCTATCAATGTAGTCTTGTAGCAGCAAAAGAGATAACAGTATGTGTCAAAAACTTCCTAAAAAACTTTACTAATTAGTAAAGAATAAAAAAATACAGTCTTAAAATGAAAATTTCATGAATGTTTAAACATAATAAATTTTTAAATGCTCTATGTGCCATAGATAAGTGTCACGCCTCGGATCTCTTAACCCAAGGGGTGAGTAATAAATATATATAACATACACTAAATATCAAACCCCCATATTAGAGCAATACATTAACCATATAGTGGACCCATGACATATGAAAAAGATAAAGTAATTAAAGCTTAGATAACTGCCAGGCCATTAAGTTCCAACATAAACCCACCATTAATACATCATATAGGCCTTAAGGCCTTTACAACCTAAATAGGTAAATCTCTTTCACTTTAATAACATTACAATCCTAACAATAAGTTAACTTAAAGATATAAAAATTTTGCTAAGTTTAGAATAACTCATGCATAAGCTCTTCTAATTCTGCTCTGATGCCCACCTAATTATTTTGGTCTACTCCTGCAACACAATCTGTAGGGACATAAACACTGGTCTTCTTGTGCCCACAAAACTTCATAACAGCATATGTGAAATGCAAAACAATAACGATAGTTATACATCTTTTAATAAACCATTAACTCTAACTTATCCAAAACATATATTAAAACCAAATCTCATAACAATTGTACTTGCATTTATCAAAGAAATAAATATTATAACATTAGCTCTCATACACAACATAATCATAGTATAACATACAAGTTCCATTACTATTCACTATTAAATTCTCAAGGTTTGATCCAATTACACTACATCATCATATTATTATCATTATCTCATCTTTTAGCCACATATCAATCAAACAAGTCATCGGGGTGGGTACATAAACACCCATTGTCTTTTATAGGCCAATATCCAACGGAAGCGATAAACAAAAAAACACATATATCATCTTTTATAGGTCAATACCCAGCAGAAATGATATGAACCAAGCATCATATTGTGGCCTACTAAACCACATGTATGAACACCCAAACCCTATGCAAATTTTGGGACTTTTAACCCGAGAGTAATCTCATAACCCTTCAATTTACTGTAACCCACATCCTCCAGTACATCACAAATTATTTCCTCTTATTTGGTTCTCATTCATCATCTCATACATTCCACAACACAAGGCCATGTTGTAATTTGTCATGAAACTCATCATAGTCATCTTTTCATTAACATCATCTTCTCATTAAGTCATGTGACAATTAATATCATTAACATCTCATTCAATCGCATATCATTTAACTTTTTTACCACATTTAAGGACATAACAAATAACATAATTTCAATAATTAATATAATAACCACATTTCAATTCAAACTTACATAAGATCGTACTATATTTTAATACCTTATTCTATAACATAATTATCATACTCTTGTGACTTAAATTAAGTAGATTAACATGTTAATAACAAGGTATATTTCAACTGTGGGATAGATTAAGCAAATAAGTTTAAGTTTCAACATTTTGGAGCATCATGAGCCCCCCATATGGAATACAAGCACCCCACAAATGGTTATGGGCTCCCCACATAAAGTCACGGGTGCCCCTCTACCGTCAAGAAAACAACCATGTTTCAATTCGAGCTAAAATTTAAGTTTTTGGGTTATAAACCACTCCAAATCTCATGTATAGTTCAAAACCTTGTTTCTAAGTGTCATTTAAGACCTAAAAGACTCAAAATAATCAATCAAAACTAATTCTAATCCTCTATTCTTTCAAAATTAAATCTAATTCCAACCTTTTCTATAAACACTCATACATACATTTCTCCATTTAACTCACCATTTTATACTTTCAATTTCTTATGTAATCATTATAATCACATTTTCTACCACCTTACTTCTCATGTATACTAAAAGAAGTAAACGTTTCCCTACCTTAAGTCTTGAACACAAAGAGTAAGATAGTAGCTAACTCCCAGTTTTGGGTTCCCAACTTTAAATTAACTAATCTCTTCACTTTTTGATCTAAACAACAAATAAATCATATAAAGAGGTTCTTTGAGTACTTAATTGCAATATTGCAAAATTAATTTAAGTTTGATTGAAGGCTGAACCACTTATCAAACTTCTACTTCTTCTGGTTCCTTCTTTTTCTTCTCATTCTCCTACTTATTTTTCTTCTTCTAACACTAAAATCACCCTCTTTCTCATCTCACACATTAATATATATAATTTTGAATAATTTTTCACTTTCTCTACAGTGTTTCAGATCCTCTCCCATCCCCCTATACGATCTATAGGTGGGTAGGAGTAAGGCTCAACTGCCCAGACTATACCTTGTCATGTCTGCCCCTTTTCTGTACAGGCAGGGTGCCCAATATACATCATTGACGCCCTTTTTGAGACCATAGGCGCCCTACTATGAATCAGATGGGCACCCACTGAGAGTTGGTTTATGAAGAAAATTAGATTCTTAGAAGGATTTCATCAAACAATTGGATGGTGTCACCATGGGCCCCCTCTAACGCCATGGGTGCCTCTCACTTGAACATGGGTGTCTCTCTGCACTCTTATGAAGTAAAGTGTCAAATTTTGCACTATTTGACCTATTTCTCTCAAAAGTTCTGATCCTAAGGCATCCCTAATGACCAACACTACTTCATTAACATATTATCACACCAAAAACATATTAAAAACTATTAATTTAGAATTATACAAAAAATTTGGGATATTACAATGAGGTAAGGTCTTCCCGTTGAAATCTTTAAGCTAGTAGGTTCATTTTCTCTTATAAGAAACTATCACGTAGGTTTCTTTCCAGTTTGGTCTATGTCTTCCTTTTTGAGCATCTGTTGTTTACTAATTTGCCCTTCTGCTATGGTATTGTTTTATCTTCTACTAGTATGCTACTACTAAGACAACTGTTCGTAGCTTTTTCTCTTCAAATAAGTTTAGGTTAATATTCAGTGCTTTCTCACTTGTTTCTAGATCATAGGGCTTAACCCTCGAGCTATGTAGACTGATCTTAATTAGGATTATTGCTTCTGTAATGAAGGCGAGGGAAAAAGAGTATGGTTGGTAGGCGTCTGCTTGGTCATCCTATGGGCCCGCAATATGCTCGGTAACTTATTCATCCATAGCCTCTTTACCTTCTCGAGCCTAGGCTTGATGATCTTCAATAAGGATTTGTTAGTCACCTCTACTTGACTATTGGCCTGAGGATACTCAGAAAATGAGTAATGGTGGCTGATGCTGAGCTGCTCGTTGAGTTCATTAAATTGACGTCCCTTAAACTACTTCCCATCATTAGTTACCACAACTTTTAGGACCCCAAATCTACAGACAATCTCTTGCCATAAGAACTTCCTCATATTCTGCACGGTGATATTCAACAATGCCTTAACCCTAACCCATTTAGTGGAGTAGTCAATCGTTACCATGACGAACTTTCTTTAACCATTACCCAAGGAAAGATGACCAACAATATCAATAACCCATTGGGCAAAGGCCAAGGGCCATAAATTGAGGTCAGCTCCTGAGTTAGTAGCCTTGGAATACTTATGAACCTCTAGCACTTGTCATACTTTTTCATTAGATTCTGTGCATATTTTTCTATGGTCAACCAATAGTAAGTAGCTTGTAGAACTTTCTTAGTAGTTTTTTCCATCCTGAGTTATTCCCACAGACCTTTTATGGACTTCTCTTAGGATGTAGTCTACATTTTCCTTGTTCGTTTGTCAGAGTAGTAGCATAGTATGGTCTCTTGTATAAAGAATGCCGTTGACCAATACATACTTTGTAGCCCGATACTATATCATTCTTCATTCATTTTGGTCCTTTAGAAGAATTACTTGCTCCAAATAGCCTTCGAATGATTTAGGCAATGAAGCTTCAACTTCAATCTATTGTATCTTTAGCGTTCAAATGCTCAAAGAATTGAGTATTTCCATTGATACATCTAGATTTGCCTCCTTTGAAGAGGCTATTTTGGCAATTCAGTTAGTCTCCTCGTTGTCTAAACTGGGGACTCTTTCTAATGTTATCTTTGAAAACTTTCTAATCAAATCTTTTGCCACCTGGCAGTATTCTACCATATGTTTTTCTTTAGCTTCTCTTCATGCACTTCCTCTAACACCAACTGGGAGTCACTTCATACAACTAACTGCTTTGCCCCCATTTTCCTAGCTAATCAAAAATTAGCTATCAAGGTCTCATATTGAGCCTTGTTGTTAGAAGTTGGGAAGTCAAAACACAGGGCGTACTCAATTTTGTGGCCCTCTAGGGAGATTAATATGATTTCAACTCTGCTAACAACCTAATTTGATGAGCCATCTACATTTAAGATCCAGGTTTGTCCTAAGGTATCTTCTTCAGGGTGTGCATCAGTTATAGTTGTGAACTTAGCGATGAAGTTAGTCATTGTTTATACTTTAATGGTCAGTCATAGCCAGTATTAGATGTCAAACTGACTAAGTTCTACTGACCATTTAACTAGCCTTCCCAATGTATCGGACTTGTGAATGATGTTTTTTAAGGGTCAGTCAATCAAGATGATAATGGTGTGAGTTTCGAATTCTGCCCCCAGTCTCCAAGCTACTGGTACTAGAGTAAAAGTAAGTAATTACATCCTTAGATATTGTTCTTCCATCCCTCTGAGTGCTCTGCTAGTGTAATACACTAGTTTCTATACCTCGTCTTCCTCCTTTACTAAAGCTAAGCCGATGTTTTATTTAATACGGCCAAATAAATGTAAAGTTCCTCTCCTGAGATGGTCCTATTGAGTAAGTGAACTACCCCCAAATAACTCTTTAACTGTTAAAATGCCTCTTTATATTCTAGATTCCATGGAAAAGCCTTTCTTAAAATTTTAAAAAATTGAAGGAATTTGTTGAATAACCGAGAGATAAATCTATTTAAGGCGGCTATCCAACCTACTAGACTCTGCACTTTTTTGATTGTTTGAGAGGATTACATCTCTAAGATCGCTCGAATTTTCTTAGGATTTTCTTCAACGACTTGGCTAGACATTACAAAATCTAGGAATTTCCCAAATGCTACTCTAAAATGCATTTTGTGGGGTTTAGCTTTATCTTAAATTTTTGGAGGGTGTTGAACGTCTTCTCTAAATCTGCTACATGATCAATGGCTTACTTGTTTGTTGAATGTCCCCTCTAAATCTGCTACATGATCCATGACTTGTTTGCCTTTTAATAACATGTTATCAATATATACCTCCACATTACATTTGATATGGGTTTTGAGCATCATATTTACCAACCACTGGTAGGTTACTCCTACGTTTTTAGAACAAATGGCATGATTTCGTAACAATAGAGTCCTAGGTTGGTGATGAAAGTAGTGTACTCCTAATCACGCTTGGCCATCTGGATTTGGTTACAACCTAAAAAAGTGTCCGTGAAGGAGAGTACCTAATGACTTGCAGTAGAATTTACCAGTAAATCGATCACCAGTAGAGGGAAACTATCTTTAGGGTAGGTTTTGTTGAGATCTAAAAAGTCTCGTTGGATTTCTTAACCATGACCACGTTAGACTGCCAGGTTAGATAGTGAGCCTATCTAATGAAGTTTGCCTTGAACAATTTTTTCACCTCATTTGCTACTATTTCATTTTGCTTGCATTCAAAGATTCATTATTTTTGTTTCACTGATCGAATTTCTTGTAAAATATTCAAATTGTGGGTCATTACCTTGGTGTCAATACCTAGCAAGTCCTTATGAGACCAAGCAAATACATTTACATTTTTTATCAGGAATTTCTTAAGTTTTTGTTTTTGTTTTTGCTCTTCAGGTATGCTGATTCCTATCTTCATTGTTCTCTTTAGCTCGGCGTCTCTCACCTCAATGTCTTCTAGTTCGTTTCTTGATTCTCCTCTTTTTACATCTTCTTTATCCCTGACTTCCAACTCTTTTACTATCAGGGCCTCTCAATTAATATCTCTCTTAAGGGAAGGCACGTAACATTCTCACGCTACCATTTGATTTCTCTTCCCACAGCCAATCCACTACTCTGTAGGGAATTTGAGGAAAATGTGATAAATCAACCTAATTGTCCTGATTGATTTGGGGCTCCCTTACCAAAGATGACTTTGTAAGCAGGAGGTAATTCATAACTAAGAAATTCACCATCTTGGTATAGATGGCAACGGGATAGATCGGAGGTGGATATAATAATATCCAAATCTAAACTCTGAACCTTCCGTTCTTACCTAAATTTGCCCCAAACTCTGAATGGATATTTTTTTGGACCTCCATCCCCACTCCAAACAAAAAGCAGATATATTCGTAGATATCCAAAAATTCAAAATCTCCATTCATCGCCAAATTCGCCTCTAACTTGATACATTACTTGATTACATATGTAACCCATTATTATCAAATAATTTATTTTCAAAACCAAAATAATACATAAATATCATCATAATAATAATTTACCAAAATAATAAATAAACATCTCCAAAATTAACATTTTACCAAGATATTATTTCACTAACATATAATAGAGATGTATAATTCTAAAGTACTAATATTATCTTAACTCAAAGTAACAAATATAAAATATGATTGTCTATAACATAATTATTAATCTCAAATTTTTGAATCTCTGAAAAGCATCCGTATGACGTTTCAAAGTTTCATACCATCTGTGACATGCCAAAAAAAAAATCATAGTTCGTAAATTTTAAAATAAATAAATTTTAAAAGATTTGTAAAAAAATAAATAAAGATCAAAATGATAAAGAAAATGACAAAAGTTTGTAAAAAAAGTAAAATGAAATAAGTTACCTTTTTATTTGATTAAGGTATAAAATAAATTAAAATTTATTTTTATATGATTGCCAAAAATATAAATAAAAATAAAATTTATTTTAGTTTTTCAAATATTTTTTCTTACATAAAATCAGCAAACATAAAAATAAAAGTTGTAAATTTAAATTTCTAATTTTTTTTTATCACTACTAATTTTTTACATCAATCCTAATTTCAAAACAAAATCATTAATTTTTCTCACCATTCATATATAAAAAAAAAAATAAAACTACCAAAAAATATTTAACAAGAAAAATCAAAAAACAAAAAGCTTAACTTTTAAGTGTACTAATAGTATCAAACAAACCATAAGTATCTGTTGTTGAAAATTTATTTTTAAATTTTCATAATAACAAATCATTTTTTAAAATAACATAAAATTAGAAATTTTTATCGTAATAAGATAACTCATCTGCAGAAGTAAATTTTTTCAAAAAATTTAGAGTATAATTACCTATCCACTTATCAAACTATCTAAGAATAAGTTGCCTTCTATATATATTTTTAAAAAAATAATTTTCATTATGAATTAAAGGTGTTTATAATTACAACATTATAATTTTCCTTGAATTGAGTTTTTATATTCTGATATTTATGACATTATAAGTATGTCATCCAAAAATAAAAAAATATTGAATGTTTCATGAAATATTTTAGTTAAATTATTTAAAAAATATATTTTCTAGATAACTATTTAAACATGATTATTGAAAAGTTTAAAAATATAAAACTATATTTTAGCTAAAAACATTAGAAATACAATAAAAAAAACAAACTATTCAAAAGTTAAGAAAAAGTTACTTAATAAAATAGTAATCTTTTGTACTAAAAATAAGAAAAATAAAATAAAATAAAAAATAAAATATTTAAAATTTGTTTGTAGATATTTTTCTAAAATAATTGACTTTATGAGTCATAAATGAGTGTTTAGAATTATATAAATTAGTTTAAATTTGGAACAATTACAGTTTTATAATTCATGTAATGAGTAAAAAATTTAAATTTTATAAAACTTTGTATTATTTTGTAGAGTCTCAAATGATATGCCTTATAAAACTTTAAATTTACTTTTTAAGTTTTCTTAATTCTTGTGTATGAAAGAAATAAATTTAAACTTTTAAATTTCAATTTGCTAAAAAGTCAAAAAAAAAATTAAATTTATAATTTTTTTCCCAAACACACCCTAATTAATACAAAACGATGATAATTTTTTCTTTAAATTTATTTATTAATATTCATTTTAATGATAAAATAGTGATGTTTAGTAACACTGAAGAATGATAAATGTGAATGTTGTTTGTCATGTTATAATGGTGATCTTATCATCATAGATCCAAATGATTCGAGTTTGTTCAGATATTTTTTTGGAGCAAATCAAGACAGATCGGGGCAAATTGGGGTAGATTCAAATTAGATAGCAGATTCGAGATAGATTGGAGCGGAGGTAGCCTCATCCTCATATTTGATCTGATATCCAATTTCTTTTTAAAAACAAATCCAAATTCGATCCGATCCTTAAAAAAATTTCTAAATCTCACATCCATTCAGGTCAGATAATGGATCAGATTTGGACGAGTTAACCGAGATAGCCATCCCTACATCTTGGTAACTTGCTTGGTCTCGGTCCCCAAGATGACTAGGAGCGTTATAGGGATCGATGTCACATGATCTCTTGCAAACCTAATCAGCGGTAAGCATACCTATTGCAATTTTTCCTTATCGATTTTCATCTTCTCAAATGCCTTCTAGTGTAAAACGTCAGTAGAGCTCCCACTATTCACCAATATTCTCCATGTGTAAAAATTGGCTACAATGGTAAATATGATAAGGGGGCCGTCATGCGGGTGGCTTAGTCCAGCGGCTTCATCCTTAGTAAAAACAATCAGTGCCGACCCCGACCATAACTTTCTTATTTGGTTGCTTGGTGGACATTACTTCTTGATCCTTTTTTAGTTCCCAAGTATATTTCTTCTGAGTTGAGGAAGATTAATCCCTCCTAAAAAGACTCGTATCTCCCATAAGGGTTGTTGGCCTTGTGCCCCTAACCCGGGCTCCTCATCAGGGGGCTTTTTCGAGGTAGACTCCTTAAGTCATCTTTCTTATCGCATCGCTGTTCGGCAACAAACCTATTATATTTTCTTTTCCTGATCAGCTCTTTTATTTGCCTCCTCAGATCAAAGTAGTCTTCCATATCATCCCTATAATCTCTATGGTACAAGTAATACTTGGACCTGTTTATTGACTCAAGTGGAGCTTTTAACTCCTTCGATCACTTGAAATCTGGATCATCCTTAATTGCATAGAATACTTGCTCCATCCGTGAGTTTAGATGAGTGAAGTCCCTGGCCGACTTGGCAAACTCGTCCTTCCTATCACCCATTCGACCCTCTGGCTCAGAGGTTCTAGGTGTCTTCAATCCTCTATCAACCTTGGGATCACTCTGGCTGCTCTTCTCTGGGCAAGAGGTTGTCTTAGTATCATATCGAGCTTTCATTACATCCTCAGCATTCATATGCTTTTGTGCCCTAGACATCAGATAAGTCATGGTGGTTGGTGGGTTTTTGGCTAACAAGAAGGTAAATTGACCAAACTTCAAGTCGCTCATAAATGCCATGAGGGCCACCTTCTTATCAACTTCGTCAATCTCCAAAATCCATTGATTGAACTAATTGACATAGTTCCTGAGGGACTCATCTTTCCCTTATCTGACCGTCAGCAAATGAGTAGTGGGTTTATTTTCTCTCTGCCCACCTATAAAGTATGAAACAAATAGCTTACTAAGCTTCTTAAAATTATTTACCATACCAGGCTTGATTTTGTTAAACTAAACGCGTGTTGGGCCTTTAAAAGTGATGGAAAAGGCTCGGCACTTGATCTCATTTGGTACCGCATGAAGATGCGTTGTAAAGTTATACGTATCCAGATGGTCTAGCTAGTCCTAAAAATCGTCATTCAGCTCCATCATTTGCATTTTGAACTTGGAGAGTAAGGGACACTTTATCACAGTAGGAGTGAATGGGGTTTCTGTCCTGTCAATGAGATCATCGACAGGATTAGGGGTTTTAACTGTTGCCATAACCCCATCCACTTGGGCTTGCATAACTTTAATTCTTTGTTTAACTGCAGTATTTTCAACCTTCTATGCATCAACTCTAGGGTGGCAGGATGTAGTTTCACTATACACTGCTATGGTTGCACCATTCATATGGGGAGGATCAATCTGCCTATCATTTCTATTTTTTGTTTTCTATTTTTATTTTTTATTTTCTCTTTTATGTGTTTTATGTTATAAAAATTTTAAAATACAAAAATTGGAAAATGAATTTAGTTTGACATTTTCTATTTTCCGTGTTTTGAGATTTTTCTTGTTTTGGGTTAAAATACTCAAAACGAATTTTTTCTATTTTGTATTTCATGTATAAATCTATTTTTTATTTTCTAAAATATATTTTAAAAACAAAAATAATTAAATGCATATTAAGCTATTTTTATTATTTTTAAAAGCGCAAGATAAAAAAACGAACTCAAAACAGGAATACCTAATAACTCCTAAGTTTTTCTTGTAACAATTAAGAGTAAGAGCTATTTTTGTAACAATTAAGGGCTTCAGCAAACGCTCTTATTGTTAAATATCAATCTTTCGGAGTCAAAATAGTCAATAAGGCCTGAAATTATTGCAAAAAATAAAAATAAAAAGACCTTGAATTCAAATTTTCAATAAAATTAAAGGGCACAAAATGTAATTTATCCACAATAAATAGATAAAAATATATTTTTATCACTTTTCATATTAAAATAAAATATTATTTTATTTTTAAAAATACTCAATCTATTTTTAACTTTTTTAAATAATATTTTTTGAACGAGGATATATAAAATCGTATGGCACATGAATGTTTAAACTAAAAAATGATTATATATTTTTATTCCAAATTCTACAAGGTATTGTGTAATTCCCAAGCCATATATATTCATCAGAAGTATTTTTATCTTATGACCCACTTCAATATGGCACTGCAATATTCGAGGACGGAATTAAGATTTTATGATAGAGAATTAAAAATTTTTAGTAAAAACATTGATGCGTATCGAATTTGGTGGAAACTTTTACTTGATTCGATTGATAAAACTCTTCTAAAGAAGAAAAACAACAGGAACCGCACCAAAAGGGCAAAAAAAAATTAGAATACTAACTTTTTTTTCTGAAATTTATTTTTGTTAGAATGGACAAATTTTTTCTGGTACTACAGTTGACAGAAAAAATGACATATAGGGGATGTTTGGGATGTAGAAAAATGCTAAAAAATTCTGAAAAATTCTCAAAAACTCTAAAATTCTCTACTACTTTTTACACATTCAAAGCTATTACAACTCTAAAAAAAATTACATAACTTGAGTTCAATTAATAGAATAACTGTAATTTTTTTTTTAATGTGACCACTGTCATACAAGCTACCAAATAAGACCCATTGTCAATATTTTTTGAAAAAATTTAAAAATCGTTCCGACGGATTTCAAAATCATTCCGAAAGATTTTTCTGCAAAAATCAATATTTTTCACTATTCATCTCTAAAAAATGTGGTCTGCCACCAAATACCTAAATATCACTCAAACCATATTTTTTATTATTTTTCGTTATTTTTCATCACACCAAACACCTCATAGAGAGAAACAGAATGGTAAAGTAAGAAAAAATGAAAATGACAAGAATATAGAGTATATTAAGAAAAATATAAAAAAATAGCAAGAGAAATGGTTCGTAGAGATAAAAAAAGAGTGAATAATAATGAAATAAGAAAAGATAAAAATGATAGGAGATAAAGTGTGTAAAGAAAAATATGAAAAGGTAATAATTAATAATATAAAAAAATAAATCTCAAAGATAGGAAGAGAGATTTTTTTTTGAATTTGTATTAAAAAAATATGCTTAACTGATTTTTACGTGAAGTAAGAGGCTACATCATTAATGGTATATCTATTTTTATTAAATATATTGCAGGTATGTAAATAAAATACAAATAGAGGGGTAGCCATCAACATCTACCTTCGTCACCATGGTTCATAGATATCGGACAAATAGCGCCGGCCTAGGGAAAAGAAAGTCACCTTCCAAAAATTAGTGGGATATGTCTTGATCATGGTAGAGTGGCGCCACTCTCCTAGGACCACTTACAGCGTTTTAGAGAACTACATTACAAAATATATATATATATATATATTTACAGTAAAGATTACATTAAAAAATAAAAAATTAAAATTTATTTATACTTTAATGATATAAATTTTTTTATTTTTTATATTGATTATGTTTTAATTAAATTTTTTAATTTTTATTTTTATTTTAAAAATAATTTTAATTAAATTAAATTAAAATTATTGAATTAAATACAATTAAATTTTAACCTTTCATTTTTTATTGTAATTTTTACAGTAGATTTTTTCACAGCAATTCCTTAAAATCCTAATTTACATTTCTTTTTGGCTACTTTCTACGTAAAGGAGAGATTGATATTGATTTTGATTAGAATTGTTGAAATAAAATTTAATAGTTTAAATTTATTTATATATTTTTAAATTAAAAAAAATATAAATATATTTAAATCATTAAATTAAAATCAAACCATACGGATATTGCGATTTTTAAATCAACGTTCAGAAAGATGTCAACCCCTAAATCCAATCTCCAGTCCATTCAAGTGCGAATCAACACATGTGCTGTATTTAAAAGGGAATGAACAAAGAGATGTGAATAGATATAGATAAGAAGAAAGTGGCCAAAAAATAAAGAAAGAATATAGATGCACTGAATAATGGCCAAGGGCAAGAGTAGTTATTGAACACTACTTATTTGTTTGCTTCCTTTAGTTAGTCATCAAGTTAGGAAGAATACTATTAGTCTAATATCTGGGAATTCCTTTATCTCGTCACCAAAAGTTTCAATTATTTGTACATTAGTCCGTTCTTTAAAATTTTAAAAATAAAAAAGTGAAAATTTTGAAAATAAGATTCTTCCTACTTACTCTTTTGCCAAGATTTTTGATCTAAATATTATACGTTTCCCACGGATTTTAAAAAATGTTTTGCCTTAGTTCTTAAAAATAAAAATAATAAGATATGCCCCATCCATCACCCCATATTTTTGTTTTTCATCTTTTAAAAAGAAAATAATTTTTTGACATGGAAGATTTTTTTGAGATTGTTAGCAAAGTCTCACACCGTCTTGATACGAAATTTTACTGTTATTAGAATTTTTACTTTTGATGTTCAACAGCTCGGGTGTCCTTCTCGGACGATTGCAAAAGCCAACTATTAGCTTCCACTTTCTAGGTTTTAGCCTCTGCTTAAGGCGGTCACTAATACTAGGAGTGGAAACGAGTCGCATTATTCGCGAGTTCTTTGAACTTGACTTAAAAAAAACTTGGCTCCAACTTGATTC
>JAVXUM010000030.1:4287389-4304976 GCA_035590655.1 Pouteria glomerata
TTAGAAGAGTTAAATTCTAGATTCAATGATAGTGCAGTGGAACTTCTTGTGCTTAGCTCTGCTCTGGAACCTAAGGACAATTTTAAGTCATTTAAAGTTGATCATATTTGTAAGCTTGCAGAGAAGTTTTATCCTGAAGATTTTAGTGAGCAGGAAATGCATTATTTGAGATGTCAGTTGGAGCATTATAAAGTTGATGTACTTCATCATGAGAGCTTCCAGAATATGTCTACTATTTCTGAATTATGTCGAGGATTAATTGAAACAAATAAGTCACAGCACTATAATTTGATCGACAGATTGATTCGTCTTGTTTTGACTCTGCCTGTTTCTACTGCCACTACAGAACGAGCATTTTCAGCTATGAAACATGTTAAAACTGCTCTTCGTAATAAAATGGAAGAGGAGTTCTTAGCAGATTCTATGATGCTTTACATTGAACGAGAAATTGCTGAAAATATCGATTCAGATTCGATAATAGACGAATTCTATTCTCTAAAACACCGAAGGGTGCAGCTTCAGTAATGTGCTATACTTTTGTCTTTTGTTTACTATTTTATGTACGCTTGAATCTTATTATTTATGTTTGAACTTTAATATCTTTTTTCTTTTGTATTTAGATTGAATATTTTATAGTGAAATTGATAAATTTACATATTTAGATTGATAATTATTAATGATGGAAAAAAAAAATTATCTTTATGTAGCCCGGGGTAAAAAAAAATCCTAGCTCCGCCCTTGCCAATAGGAACCCACAAATGTGGTAACTCACCCCCCGAAGGGAAGTCGAACTCGATACTTCATGGCCCTCGTCCTTAAGGCGATCCTGACTTTCACCCGGCCACCCTGAAGGGTGTGGCAAGGTTGAAACTTATTTTAAGAGGCGGTGGGTTTTAACTTTTTTTATGCATTGCGTGTGCTAACAGTCGGTAGTGAATTTTCAAATCTTATGCAATCATAATAAGTCATTAGCTATTGTATTCAAGCACTCACCAATACATAAGTTTATGATTTTCTACCAATTGTGTTAAGGGGTCAGTGCATGTAATAAAAATCAAGTAAGATTTTTTTTATTAAGAGTGCATTGGTATGAAATTAAAAATTAATAACATAAATATTATGGACATAATTAATAATTTTTTACTCTTTATATTTACACATTTTTCCTTTCTCATTTTAAGAACTAAACATTTAATCCTTCAAATGCGGGAAATATTAGCATATTTAATTTTTGGAGTATATTAATTATAATTGAAAGAAATAAAATTTTATAAGAGTAACATTTACTCTTTTTTGATCTCATATCAAATACATTTTAAGGTTGATTCAACAGTAAAATTTATCGACGAGTCAATCTTAACTTAGTATTAAAATGAGTGGGTAGCCAAAGCTATTTTTCCTTACATACCTATTACATTGACATTTTATCTTAAAATTAAATGCAAATAAGTTCAAGGACACATAGTTAAACAAACATCACACCTTGGTAAACTATAAGTTGGTGCATTAATTATTATTGGAAGAACCTGTTCATGTCGGCGTGAAAACGGAACGAGTAAAATAGTATTCATGATAGTCGATTAGATATGAGAGGGTCGGAACTAGGTTATGATGCCCCCAACTTTCTGTTTTTTTTTTTTTTTGGAAAAGAACAAAATCTACATACATAGTATAGTTAGAAAAAAAATTTACATAATAGTATAAGTTTAATTATAAATATACATATTTTTTCAAATATGACTATTTCAATCTTTTTACTTTTTTATGTCATTAATAAAATATAAAATTTAATTCTTGAGTTGGTCCATTCATAAGATATGGGCAATTAATAAGTCCTGAGACTTGCTTACTGCAGTGGGAAACGAAGAATTTGAATTTAATTGTATTTAATTTAATAGTTTTAATTTAATTTAATTAAAATTATTTTTAAAATAAAAATAAAAATTAAAAAACTTGATTGGAACACAAATATAAAAAATCACATGTTATTAACGTATAATGATATTTATACTCTTCATTTGTTCTCTATATCTACTGAAATCCCTTGATACTTGAGACTTGAGTTGAGCCATCAATAAGTTATAAAAGTTAATTTTTGAATTGAGTCATTAATGAAATATGAAACTCATTTTTAAATTAGGGTACTAATAGTCTAATTTAATTAATTGAATAATTTTTAAGTGAGCTTAAGGTTTACATATTTGGTTGATTTTTTAAATCCATGACCTATAATTATATGTTTGAGATTAGGAGAAAAATATTAAAATTTATAAAAATGGACTCCCTCTTTCATTAAATTTTAGATTATGTTCTTAGACGTGAATCAAATAATAAGTGCTTAGAAAGACAAGGAAGGGAGAGAGAGCGAGGAATTATTCAATTAAAAGTTGGTAAGGAACAATGTTAGATTGAAGATGACTGTTAAACCATAACCAATTACTATTAGACAACCTAAGCAACTTTGTAAGAACTAATTGTCTTTTTACGATCAATATATATCTCTCCCTTGTATAAATGAGTGTAATAATACGCCACCTCCGTTGTATATTATCCCTAGAAATGCTACATAATAACTACAATTGTCAAGGCCAATTATCCCACTTACTGAAGAAAATGGCTCTATATATATAGTTAAAGAGACAACCCATTTTATTAATCCCCCTCTCTCCCTATCTAAACCCTCCATTCCAACTTTTTTTTTTTTTTAATACTATATATATATATATATAGCAACAACAAAATGAATCCCTGTCATTGTGTGGCCCTAGTAACTGCTCCTCCTCATCAACCCTCATGTCTATTTCCTCTCAAGTACTCTTTTCCTTTGCTTGCAATATTATTAGTAGGTAGATGAATAAACGAAGACCCATCACCTTGAAGGACCAAATTGGGGATTAACTGAGGCGAGCTCTCCCCATTTTCCATTCCCATATCATAGGAGATCAAAGTAGGATTATAATACTCGATCGCAGGACTTTCCAGCCGCCCGATTTGACTCCTCGATCTTTGTCTAAGCGAATCTTGAGCGCCCGAGCCGCATTGTCTAGGCTGCGTTTGGTAGAACACCTTGCAGACCACTAATTCTCCGTCTTTCTCTTCCTCGTTGATGCCAAGATGGTACTGGTGCATCACCCAGTTTGTCTTCTCGGGTTTTCTTTGCCTACCGTAGTTGGTGTAGAGCACTAGTATTTTTTTGAACCCTTTCGCCGTGCCGTTGACGAAAACCGGCCTAGTCTTGCCTGTTTTGTGCCACCTTGTTTCTCCGCCGTCGGCGTCTGTGTGCACCTTTCTTCGTTTCCTCGTTCCGGTGGTGTATGCCTTTGACGGCCGATGAAAGAAGTGGCGGATTTGACCATCTTTGCTTACTCCTGCATGGTTTGAGGGTTGCATGGTGAGAAAATCATTTCTTATGAGTGTAGTGTGATCATTAGAAGTATAGACGTAGCTATTGAAAAAACATATATATATATATATATTATCATTACCAAACTAAATTCATACATTTGGAGTTTTAAAAAAAAAAATTATAAAATTCTAATTTTTCCTAACTTTTTATACTTTTTATTAATTTTGAGAACTATAATTTATTGAGTTTTATTACTTCTTTTGGGCTTCAAGTGCACCTCTCTGAAAAAATTGTAGCGTAGGATAATGTCATCACACCTATCTCCCAGTTTGAAAATCATAGACACCATCACATTATGTGATGCTCATTTGAGATAGTTTCTCTATATATTTTGAATTTGTGTGCGTAACCTTGAAAGATAATAAGAGAAATTAATGAATAGCAAGCGAGCATCATTGAAATATCTATTACATCTATACTTCATGAATAATAATGGCTTCCAAATAATTTTCTAAGAACTCAATAGTAGCTTAGGCTTTTCAAACAACAGAAGCACCACTGGGTTGGAAGTGCTGCCTTTTTTAGTTTCAAATGAGAAATTGTTTTTGTGATTAATAAAATATGTTTGTGTTGCTTCATAAATTTGTCAATATTAATTTTTGGGAATTTAGCCACTTTAGACATATATATATATATATCATAACATCAAAATACCACAAACCAAGCAAATCATGAAGCATTATTTGTACAGTTTCCAGCAGTAAAACACACTATTCACAAGAGAGAGATTTGCCCACAGCAGTTATTTAAAACTAATAATTTTTCAAATAAAATCAGTCAAAAAGTGATTTTCTCAAATAAACTATCTGCCGAAGTTGTCAATCTGAATAGTTTATTCAAAATAAGATCATCATTTGTGATAGCTGATTCTGAAATCATCAATCTTAATATTATATTCATAGTGAAAGTCATCATTTGTAATAACAGATTTAAGAAATAAATAAGGTCTGATGCAAGTGAACTGATAAAAAAATATTGCTAAAAAATTTGATTTGAATATACACTTGAAGTCATCATTTATAATAGCTAGAAAATTTAGGAAATATATAAAGTTTGGCACAAGTGAACTAATGAAAGGATACAATTGAGAAATTTGATTTGAATATGTTATTCGCATTTACGACCTCATTTGAATGATTTGAATATACTATTCACATTGAGAATTCTTTATTTTAAGGTCATCGTTATAAAAGATGACTTTCAATGGAAAGTTTTATTTTGACTATATTATTTAGATCAAAAGGGAGAGACCAAACTGACATTGGCCCTGAACAACAAGGTCGGGAATTTAATGATTTACATGTATTTATTTATTTTTAATTTTTAAAAATATGAATATATTTGAACCATTGAATTAATTCAACAATCTACACATAAAAGTTTTTTTTGTGGCAATTCTATATAAAATTTTAAATTAAATATGACAAATTTAAATATTTTCTCAATTAAAGGAAAGAGAGGATTTGCATGCTTCCTAAATTGAAGATTTTTCAAGTTGAAAACTTTCTAAAGGACTACAACCATTTTTTTGCAATTCAAGTCCAACTGAGAGTAAAAAAGAAGACGACACCAATTAGGAAAGACGCAGAAAAATCCAGTGCGCCTCTCAAGTACGGCATGGGGGGCGTGTAACTGTACTACATAGACACTAGGAGTTTGCTAGATGCACGAGGGTGCGCCGCATTTGATATACACTTAAATGAAAATTCTAGTAAGGCTCGTGGCAATAGGATGGGAGCGCGAGGGATCGAGCAGCGTATCTTCTAAACTAATTTAGTTTCCTATTTTATCAAATTAGGACAACCTTATGTAACTATATATATATGTGCCCAACCTTAATAAAGAATATAGATTTGGGAGACATATTATAGATATCTAAATAGAGTTTTTATTCTTGTAAGTTTAAGTGTTCTTTCTCTAATTTTTTCTTGTATTTTTTCTTTATTTTCTGTGAGAGGTAGAAAACCTGTTTGTATGGTTCATCGAGTTATTCGAGTAAGATTAGCAAAAGAGTTCGTACGAGAGAGTCATAGAGAATTCAAATAGGCGAAAGGATTCATGCGAGTGAGTCATAGAGAATCTGAGTAGGATTTTGTAACCTGTTAATAGTAGAGATTCTGTAATTAAGGTTTTTCTCCCTGTGAAAGGGTTTCCTCCTTATTTTTCTAGTATAATTATTTTTACTTTGTGTGCTTACTTGGTTTGAAATTTTTAGGTGGTATCAAAGCAATTTGGTTTGGCTAGGAATTTTTTCTAGCAGTATCAGAGCAGGTTACTTTACATTCTTGAGTGAGATCAAATCCGAACCAATGAATAGACTTTTTAAAACCTTAAGCGACACTGAGATATCAAATCATCAGAATGATGACTCTGATAAAGAATTTGAAGATATTCTAGAAGCCTATGAATATCTCATCAAGGAATGCTGTCGGATAAAGAAACAAAGAAAAGCCTAGCATAAAAGGAATAGTATGCTAAGGAATGAGAGAGATACCTTGAAGATTGAGAACAAAAAACTCACAGGTAAAATATCTATTTTAGAATCTGATGAAAATTCTCTATCTCAAGGTATAGAAAAGATGATAGCGAAAATTAAAGAGAAAGATGAAAAACTTAAAGTGAAGGATAAAGAGCTTGAAGAGAGAAAGAAAAATGTTAAATATTTGAAGAAAACCAATGGAGAACTACAAGCTAAAATCAGGGAACTAGAAGAGAAGATAAAGAATGATGTGAAGATTTTGAAGAAGATGACTACTAATTCAAAAATGTTTGAAGAAATTTGGAACAAGTAGAGGCTACATGGAAATAAATCTAGCCTTGGTTACATTGGAGAGAAGACTACACCAGCAACATTTCTATCTTCTCTAGAAGCTCCAAAGACTACCTTAAAGTATGCAGAAGCTTTAAGAACTTTTCCAAAGCATGCAACTCCACTAAAGAGGAGTGTTCCTAAGTTCAAATCATAATCATTCCCTCATTCTAAGGTGAAATGTACACAATTTTCTAAATCACAATCTTTTGTACCTACTTATCATCACTGCGACATCAAAGGTTATATACGTCCTAATTGCTATAAACTATACGGTTCTCCTTTGAATCATGTGAAAAAAATTTTTTAAAGTCAAAACCCTAGTGTTTCAATGACGAATAGGTTTCAAACTTTTTCTATTTTTTTCAAAAATAATTTTAAAAATTCACATCAATTTCAAAACCTAAAAATTTGAATTTTTCAAAACCAAAATATGACGAGTTTTCAATGAAAAAGATTTCAAACCAAAGGCATGAGAAAAATAAAATTTTTTTTAAAATTATTTTTTCTAAAGTTAGGGCTGTTTGGGTCAGAAAAAATGATTTAAATGTTGTATACACCCCTAAGAATGTTGAAGAGATGAGTCTTGACAAATAGAAGGATTTTTTTATATAAACTAGGCCATACTTTATTGATAAATTTTTTATCCTAGATAATTTTAAATTTTTGTACAAATTTTTTGTAAAAAAAAAATTTGGGTTCAAAAATTTGATTCTTTCCCTAAATTCTTTAGCACTTTCACTTTGAATCTCTTAGAAAATCTTTAGGCATTTGTGCATATCATTAATTTTTTTTATAAAAAAGATAAGAGTTCATTATTTTTTTGAAGATATTTCATGACTTTTATTTCCTTATATGTTCGTCAATTATTTAAACAAATAAATTTTTAATGGATTAAAAATTTATATTTTCATCTAAATTGACAGGAAGTGTTTTGATTAAATTTGCCATAATTTTGATGCGTTTCTTTTTACACTTGATTGATTACGTATATACCTTTCCATCTACAGTTCTATGAATCTTAGATTACTGTTTGATGTGTTTAAAAAATGTTGAGGAGCCTATACGTGAAAAAAAAAAGTCCTGTCTTGGAACGGATTACCGAGAGAATTTGTGAGAAGTCCCTTAATGACTCGTTATTTATTAAGGGAAAAGCTACCTGCCCATAAGCATGTGAAAGTCGATAAGACCTCAAAAGGGATTTAAGCAAAAGAGGAAAAAAAAAAAAAAAAGAAAACAAAAACAAGAACAAAATTGAATCTCAATTCATTTGGTGCATAAAATTTAATTCGTTGATTTTATGATTTGTTTGAGAGGAAGCTTATATGTATATTTTAGTCATAATTTCACGCGTGCACAAACATTATTTTGATTTTATGACTTAATTCATCTTATGATGTAGACTTGAAAATTTATTTGGAAAGATAAATTTTAGTTTATTTAAATTTATAAGGATTGAGTGATAGATTTATATATTTGAAGATAGGTGAAGTAAAATTTCTTTGATCTTATTTGTGAATTTTTCTATTTATTTTTAGTATTATTTTAAATATATTTAAACTTTTGTGTACACAAAAAGGTCCTAGAAGAATTTCTCATAGAGGTTCACTTAGAACGCGTTAACTATTTTTTAATCTTTTTATTTTGATATTTTTGTGTGCTTGTCAATTAATATAAAAAATGGAGAGTAAAAAATTTTAAATTGCTATTTTGTGGTCTTGTGAAATCGGAACTTGAACTTGGGATTTAAACTTAAAAATTGTTTTAAAATTTTTATCATATGATGTCTTGATGTTTTTGTTTAAGTGTTGCAAATGCATTTTGAAATTTAATTTAAATTTTGATATGGAATTACCAAGGGGGAGATGTAAGGTTTTTTTTATGGCAACTCCATATAAAATCTTAAATTAAATATGGCATATTTAAATATTTCCTAAATTGAAGAAAAGAGAAGATTTGCATGCTTCCTAAATTGAAGATTTTTCAAGTTAGCAACTTTTTAAAAAACTACAACCATAATTTTACAATCCAAGTCTAACTGGGAGTAAAGAAGAAGACGACACGAATTAGGAAAAACACTAAAAAATTCAGTACACCTCAAAGGCACAGCGCGGGGAGTGCGCGGTTACGCCACATAGGCGCTAGGAGCTTGTTAGATGCGCCGCTTTTAATATACACAAATTTCACCTCTCACTTATATGCATACATGTAAAAAAAAAAAATCATTACTTAGCCAAGAAAAAAATTTACATTTAGAAAAAAAATTTATTTAGAATGTTAAAAAAAATTTTATGCCGAATCTAAAAAAAATTTCACAGTTAGAACAAAATTTATTTAAAATATTAAAAAAAAATTTACGCCATATCTTAAAAATTTTCTAGCTCCGCCACTTAATATAGTGCATGTGGAATAGAGATAGGACAATATGGATCATATATATACATACAACCATAGGTATACACCAAGGCACACTATGACATTATCTGAACTAATTCATGTTATGGTCCTAAAGAAAGTGTGATCGTGGACAAACATTGTTCCAGCTGTTGCTTGTTAGATCACCAATGGAATATTAGTCTCTTTAGCTGTCCAAAACAATCAATTTAGCAGTTATAACCAGCTTACCTTTACTTACACTTCTTTTCCTTTCCTTTTTTTTCTTTTTTATTTTTTTTCCTCTCTCTCTCTCTCTCTCTCTCTCTCTCTTTATGCTTGAAGCTTTCCAATATACTTGTAACGAACTGAATGAATCAGTTTGTCTCTTGGGTTGAGCATATATTGGTTGTTCTATTTTTCTTCCTAAAGTCTTTGTAGAGGTAGATGATTGATATCCCTATATATAGAGAGAGTGTTTGTGTGTGTAAATATATAAAAGAAAACAAATGACAACGAAAGCTATTAATACTTGAGTAAATAAAGGAAAACATATCTAAGAGGAAATCGCTGCACCTAATTAACGTGGCCCACCCAAATTCTCAACCAGTAATTCTAACATTTTTCTATCAATCTACAAATAATTTACAGTTTTGAAAAGCGATTTAAATGCTGTTATGTAAGGATTTGGAGCCCTTCCGATGTTAAACTTCTCTTTGTACCTTATAGTTGCACTCTGCATTCACATCAACAACTGAAGTCTTCTAAAATTTAGAGTTTTGTTAACTGTGCCCCCAAGCCAATATAAATATATGTCAAATAATAATATTTAGCATTTTGATGAAACTATATATTATATGACATATTTTTATTTGTCTTTAATGAGTACCCCTGAACACTTATTAACAAATGTGTAAAACCTATGCACTACAACAAAGGCGCATTGGGTAGGATTTGACACTTTGAAATCATAATACTTGTTTGAGCAAATAAGTTTAGGCAGTCATCAACCAATCTCAAATCTCTCTTTTTATCCAATTGAAGTATCAGTGGTTTGAAATTAAACTTCCAATCTCAGGAGGAGCCGATTCTGTTTAATGAGTTGGTCCGTTAATACAATAGATCTAAATAAACTGATGAGCTATATAATTTGATTTACATGAAAATGATTACCTGGTAGTTTCTCCGGGTGTGTAGAGCAAATTCCATTCTCGCCTTCAAGGGTTGGAATAAACTCATCAATTAAAGGATGAAGCTTGTGGGCATTAGCGGACACCTTACTCTCTAAATGTTCAAGAATTTCTTGGTCAGTGGGATCAAACTTCACCCCAGCTGGAAGCCCTGGCAAATCCTGAATTCCCGCCTAATTCAAAATTTCATTTCCAAATTAATAATAATTTAATTAGAAAAAAAAATGTAGTGTATATATACAGGTGTTTTTAAAGGAAAGTAATTAACAGGAAGAGGAAAATGATATGTGTATATATAATACCTGATCTTGTAATTCTATGCTATGGCCACAGGAAGGGCATGTGAGAAATCGATGAGTTTCATCAGTTTGTGAATCAATAACACAATTTTCTTGGGAAGAAGATGAAATTATTTGGGTAAGCCTTGGGTCTTGGAAGTCATTGGACCATGTCATCGCTCTTGTTTTGCTGATCTCTTATGCCCATTCCAAACAGGGTATATCCCAGCTGCTCTTTCCTTCCTCCACCTCTCCAAACTGAACAAAAGAGTTTCACAGTTTATATATATATATATATAAATAAACAAGAAGAAGAAGGAAAGCAAGTTCTCTCTTTTAAAGCACGTTTAACCAAATCTTGTCCTCCTCCTCCTCCTCCTCCTTGTTCTTGATTTTTTTCGAAGGAATTGAATTCTCCACTTTTTGTTCTCTCTTGTCTGGGATCATCAAAGTGTGTTAGTGTTATCTTGGTAAGTTTTTCCACAGAGAGAGAGAGAGAGGGAGAGAGAAGAGAGTGAGAGGGATCGGATTTTTCTTCTCCCTTTTGAAAGGGCATAGAGAGAGAGAATATTAAAATGATTGATTGCTTGGACATCAAGTTTGGTTTTGTTTGTGTGTATAGACACGGGTTTAGATATATTGCTTGTATACATATCTAACTGTTCAAAAAGGGTTTAAAAAAATGGTGCAAAAACAAAAAATGTAGAGTGGAGATGGGGCAATCTGATTCTCTTAGGACGTTTCACCCAGAGACAGAGAGAGGTTTTAGCTCCAGTGTCAACCTAGAGTGCCCTTAAAGCTACATTTATATTTATATACATATGTAAAACCACATACACATACCAAATATGAAAGTAGCAAACTGATCAAATTTACACCACCAACCCGTAAACTTCTACCAATCCATTTCTTTTTAAGCTCCCGTTTGACACATCATAATTAAGTAAAATTTATTAATTTTTATTAATTTTTTAGATTTTTAATTAAATTTTACCATATATCACCTTTACATCAAATTATTATATTTTATTATATTTTTATCAAATTTTTATCAAATTAAATTTTTTACTTATAACATAAAAAACGAGACATTTTTTCCTCACAACACAAAAAATGAAACATTAATTTTTTAAATTTTATACTACTCCAAACATACGTATACATATGAATTAACTTAAAAATGAAATGCATCTGGAAAATTAATTGAAAAAGTACATGAAAAATTACTACTATAACTCCGTTTAGAGATATGAAAATCGTTTAAAAATAATAAAAATCATTAAAAGTTATTCGTATTCTTACCTCATTTCACAAATTATAAATTCACAACCTTTATTAAATTTTATTATTTTTTATTACTCTAAATGATCTATATTTTTTTTTATTAATTGTTTGCATGATAAAATGACACCATTTAGTGTTAAATAAAAAAATATAAAATTCTACAAATTTTTATAAACACAAAATACAAATTGTAAAATTAAATTTTTTATTTACTGCACAAAGCATGAAATACTAATTTTTACAAATTTGTACAGCTCTAAATACACTCAATATGTCAGTAGTAGTTTTGTAAGAATATAATTTTTAATTAATTTTTTATTTTAAAATGACATCGAAAATACAATATATTATTTTGATATGTAAACAAATAAAATAAAAATTTTGCAAATATAGATACGCGCAGCGCAGAAATTGTCAAACTGACGTGGATTGTTTTGGAGCGTGACAGGCTGGCGAGTGCAAATGTGTGAGAAAGAATTGGTTGTAAAGGAGTGTTTTCACCGGCTTTGTGGATATTTTTTATATGAGAAGGTCCAATCCATGTATAGAGCTTCTCGGATAAGACACGTAACAGAAAGAAGCTTAGCCAGGAAGCTTCACTTTTAGGGTTTACTTTAACGTATGGACGAGAGTTTTTGGATGATGTCCATTGGTTGGCTTTCCTCCCCTGGTACACTATTGTCTACATTTTAGATCCCTCTCTGGTACACATATACAGGGTGTGTTTGAAGTTGTATAAATTAAAAAGTTAATGTCTCGGGTTTTGTGTAGTGAGTATAAAATTGTATAAAATTTAAAAGTTAGTGTCTTGTTTTTTGTGTTGTGAATAAAAAAATAATATTTTATAATCTCGTAATTCTTGTTTGTAGAGATTTGTAGAGATTTATAGAGATTTGTAAGATTTTATTTTATTTTATTTTTTACCAAACACAGCCTAAACATTAGAATTCTTTTAATATTTTCATTTCCGTAATTATCCTTGCTTTTTAATAAAAATATATTATATTATGTTACTTTGAATATTATACTAAAATTTGTGGCATGGAAGGATGTCAGATGCGATCGTTTTTTATTTATTTTTTTATTTGCAGTGAAAAAAAAATCATTTTCTAAGAGATAAAAAATACAAATAGAATAACAATTTATATTGAAACAAAGCAAAACACACTAAAATACAATAAGTAATAAAATAACAAATTATTTAATTTAGTTACTAACTTTCATAAACTTAAGATATTTCAATTTATATTTTCAAATATTTTTAATATTTTGATATTGAATGGAGTTACCAATCAAGGTTCTACTTTTTTAATAATAATAATAATAATAATAAGAAAGCGAAGCAATTAATAAACTACGTATAAAGTTGTGTTAATTGTATTTATGTATTAAAAATTAAAAAATTTGATTTTATTTATTTAAAGAGAATTACTTAAATATAATTTCTTTAGTTCAGATATAAATTTCATTATATATTATAGTCTTTAAAACAAATACATTATTATAAATTTGAATTAATACAAAAATTAATTAGTTAAAACAAATTTAACTCTCCTATTTTTTCAAAAAAAAAAAAAAAGTATATACGTGATTAATTGTATTATTATATAGGATTGATTGATAATTTTTATAAAAGTATTATAAAATGTTCGTAACAATTTGTCCTTGACACTATTAAAAGTGTATGTTAATACTATATTATTTATATTCTTTTGAAAATGAAACACACAAGCAATCCCTTCTGTCCTTGACACTTCTCCCACCTTTTTTTTTTTTTTTAAATTCTAAAGGTTCAAAGATTGGATTTTTACATACCAATAATAAAATAACATATCGGAGGTTATGTGCAACTGGATTTTCCAAAGAGAGAAAGTGGGTGCTAAAAGTGAATGCTCCATTGAAGGTTTTATCTGCAGATGGAGAAGAAGAGATAAAGGAGACAACCAATAGGGTAGAAGATGAGGTTGATTTTGACCCTGATGCTCCACCGCCGTCCAAATTAACGGACTGGATTCGGAGTTAATAATTTTTTTAAATTAATTAAAAAAATAAATGTAATTTTAGATATTATTAAAATGTTGAAAGAAGAGATGAAAATAATTTACCATTAATAGAATGTTACGTGCAGCAGAATTTGCAAGTCTCGTGAGAGTCAATTAACATTATAAGTTAATGGATCACACATCATCTGCTTCCTCGCTTGCCTCCACAATAAGCAAGCATGTCGTGGGTTTTGTGTATAAATTCAAAATAAATAAATAAATAAAGCAGAAGAAGAATATTAAAGAATCAAAAGCTATTCTAAATACTACATACAAAACGAACCCAAAATAGTAGTGAAATTCGGTTCGAAAATTTGGTGGTGGAGACACTGTCTTTTATTTTAAATAATATTTTCTTTAATAATTTGAAAAGGTCTGATTTTAATTTTTAATATTTATTAATCTTTCAACTCATTAAACGCTTTGTGTGTGGCCTTTTAACTTATCTGTCCTTGTATGTTTGTTTGTAGTTTATATATGGAGGAGCATGAGGGCTATGGTTCATTCACAATATTAGAGATTTTACTGAATATTTTATATTTTTAATTAAAAATTTTTATACATAAGAAGCTGACTTAGTCTTCCCTAAACTTTTTTAAGTGTTGCACCAATTAATTTCGGCCCCTTCATTGGAGCTTCTTGGCTCTATTCTATAAGTTTGTAGGGCTTGAAAATCCAGTTACTTTATCTTTATTCATGTTCAACTTAAAAAAAAAAAAAAAAAATGCTTGAGATGGGTTCTTTATGCACGTAAATAGTCAAGTTTGAATACATTTTAAAATTATTCAGATTTTAAAAGTTGATTTATACTTATGCCTCATTTGGAAGTTTTATTTTTAGTAATTTTTGATAATTTTTAGTCAAAAGTTGATAGATAAAATTTCAGTAAAATAAGTAGTAATTTTTAATAATTTTTAACAACTTTTTAATGTTTGATAAAAATTTTAATAATTTAGTGCTTGGCAAAAATTTTTGTTAATGTGAAAAAAAAGAGTAAAATTTGATAGTTTGCCAAATATCAAATTAGTAATTTTTAACTAATTTTTTTTTCTGCAAACGAGGCCCTAAACCACATGTCATAATAATAATAATAATAATAATAATTAAGCCCCCCGAGCACAGATCGGATGGCAAAGACTGGGAGTGGGGGGAGACCCCCAGCCCTGCCACGCGAGTTCGAATCTCCTTGGAGACTCGCTTGCCTGCACTGTTGGTTAAGTGGTAAGCTCTCAGTCCCTGGTCCTCCGATGCACATCCCGCGATTTACCTCCTCCATGTTGCTCCAAGGCAGGAGTAGTGGGGGCCCCTAAAGTCAGGGTATGACCTTTAGTGATAGACATGCCTTGAGATAAAGGGAAACAAGTGACCTTTTTTAATTTTGGAGATGAAATTATTAAAATATTGTTAATATTTTAGTTTTATCAAAAAAATTAAATTAATTTAAAATTGGGATATTTGAGTCGTATTAAAAAATTAATATTAACTCAAAAAGTTTTAACATAAAAGGAGTATACAAGAATCAAACCTAAGTATATTCTCTCACTACACTATGAAATACTTATATGCATAATATCAAAAAATTAATAGAACATAATAAATTCTATAAATTTTAAAAACTTAATAATAATTATGTTTTTTTAGTAACGAAGGATATTCCTAATAAATCTTAAGTATTAAAAAAACCATAAAATCATTAAACTGTAAAAAAACATATTCACCGACTTTCTCCCAAAAAATAACATTGTTTCTCCACTACTTTAATTCTGACATATCCTATTATTCTTTTCTTAAATACTTGATGGCCCCCTGTTAAAAATTTTGGATCCACTCCTGAGTGTCTCTTATTTTTTGGTAAAATACAAAAATACTTGAGTTCTTTTAATGTTATTGCCAAACTATTGTTTTAATGTTGTTGCCAAACTAACATTAATCATAATTTATTTATAGTTACGCACGAAACTACTTGAGTTCATTTGTTTATTTTTTGAAATAGTGTTATGTTTGTTTATTTTTTTCTTAAATAATGTTATGTTTGCCCCACTATTTTGTGTAATGTCAAAAATATTCCTAAAATTTTAGTTGCTAGCCAATAAGGAGCTACATCATTGATATGCATTTAAATAAGTAAATAATGATCAATAATTAAGAAAAGACTGAACTCTGAATTCATGCTCATGTCTCAATTTTTTACATATGAAAACAGAAGAGTGCGTTGGCTAATGTTATTCTTAGGTTGCTTTGATTTTGTTACAAAAATTGATTTTTTTATTTTACATAAATAAAATTCTGCATTATAATTATATTTGTTTCTACTAATTGTGCTTTACTTTAACTTCTATAAGTTTATTTAAAATAATTTTAATTTTTAAATTATATTGAGTTATTATAATAAAATATGAATAAAAAATTATTTTTATAAATTTTGATGGAATTTAAAAAACAGTCTAGTAAAAAATTATATCATTTAATAATCAGTTTCTCAAAGAAAACGAAAAAAAAAAAAAAGCCGTTGTCCTCCTTTAACAAGAACCATGTTTTCCGCCTCGGGTAAGATGTGACCTTAACAAGGTGAGCTTGTGCTTTTCGTTCATAGTTTGCACGTGGAAGCGGAATAGGTAAGGTGTAAATTGGTTTGTTTTTTAGTTTTTGTTTTTTGTTTTTATTTTTTATTTTTTATTTTGAGTTTATTTTTTATTTTAAATTTTTAAAAACAAAAAAAACAGTTTAAAAAGATTATTTGGTCACTTGTATTTTCAAATTTTGTTTTAAAAAATAGAAAATGAGTTTACACATAAAATAAAAAATAATAAAAAATTATTTTAAATATTTTTAACTCAAAATAAGAAAAATATAACTTTTTTTTTCTATGTTTTGAAATTTTTAAAACTTAAAACACAAAATACAAAATCAAAAATTAAACCAAATGTCACCTAATTTTTTTTTTTTTTTTTTTTATCGCCAGTCATTAATTCGATTCTCATAATTATTAAAGATTTATTTAATTGTTAACTTTATAATCTCTAAAAATTAAACGTGGTGCTGGTAAATTAGCTCGAATATTTAGGGTTATAAAAAACAAAATTTGATCTGTTTTATTAAGAAGTTGTATTATATATATATATATATACGAAACTTTTTAAAACACAATACTTTACAAAATTTTAATTTTTTTACACATTATACAAATTACAAATTTGCTATACGTATTAAATTTTATTAATTTTTTTACACTTGGATAACACAGTGAATCCGGATGAATACTGGACAATCCAAACTGAATACAGGTAGTTGAGAATTGCTGTTTTGACACCTGTGTGATGCCTGTCAAAGAGCCTCTGATGCTTAAGTTAACAAAAGAGTTGAGAAAATATTTTGACAGAGTAACAACAGAATAGAGTGTTGTGTGTACCTGAGCACCGGAGATAATGATATTTATATAGATATCTTGAACTTGCATGAATGTGATATATGAGAATAGTAGTGAATCATACTTCAGACCGAATTAAACTGTGCCATGTATATTTGTAAATTTTCATACAAATATTCCATGATTAGTTATCAAAACCATTAGTGGAGATGCATCATATCAACAGGCGAGTATCACGGGCTTCTTCAGAAGGTGATTATACGTGTGATGATGATATAAGCATCGTTGCTCTCGTGACATAGGTCGTCAGCATTCCTGATCATCCAGTCAGAAATGATGAGTTGATCTGTCGTTTGGGGAATAATATTCAGTTAATGCTCTCGGTCAAGACGTCTGGTCAAACAATTTTGATTGACAACTCGAGTCAGACCCTATACTAATACTGACCGAGTAATACTAGTTAGTCGAGTGCATCCTATTACGGGATATGTCAGATGACGGTTATATGTGTGATCATGACGTAAGTATCTTTGTCTTATTTAAAAGGATCGATCGTATCTCCCGACTGTGTGATCGGTCGATTGGATCAGGTCAATACATTTGGTCAGTCGAGAATGGATGCTCGATCAGGTGCACGGTATCACAATTCAAACAAAAATTATATTTATACTAAATTATATTAACTTTTTACATTTCAAACGCACAATACATGGTGCGTTTGGCATTTAAAAAAATAAAAGTAAAATTTTACAAATCTCTACAAACACGAATTACAAAATTATAAAATATTATCTTTCTATTCATAAAACAAAAAACAATACATTAACTTTTTAAATTT
>JAVXUM010000030.1:4310090-4320278 GCA_035590655.1 Pouteria glomerata
CTTCACTCGAATAGGAATTTTACCAAAAATTCATCCATTACAAATATTCAAACACAATAATTCAAACCCATAAATTAAAAATTTCAAACAAAAAAATTCAAATCCATAAATTAATTTTGTCAACAATTTACACATAAATTCTTAAGTTAATTTACCCAAAAAATTGATATTCCGTAAAACTCTATCCATGCCAAAAAAACTAAAAATCTCATGCTTTTCTAATATTCAATATAACCTTATTCATGCCAAAAAAACTTACCCCTGATCTTCCATATCTTCCACAACCTAAAAATCTTCGACCCATGTTAGCTTCGGTTCATGATGTCCGTACAGGGGCTACTACACCGCAATAAAATTTTTGCATAGAAAAGCTTGAACGAGAAGATTGAGAAGAAGATGACATACTCTTTCCTTGTCCGTTGAATCTCCGACCTTCTTCTATTGGCCCACGGCAGCTCGTGATTTCAACCACAAGAAGAACGACCATAGAAAGGAAAGATTCTTCCCTTTTTGGAACCTCTTATGGGTAATTTAGTCATTTCAAATAGATATTTTAAGCCAAAGTAAAGGACGCACAGTTAAATCTGACGGATCCGTCTGTTGTTACATTTTTCTGTACAGTACAGGGGGTATTAGTGCTCACTTTTGAAGTTCAGGAGATTAAAGTGAAAATGACCTTAAGTACAGGGAATATTAAAGCAATTATCCCAAAAATATTTTTTAAAATGGATTTTTTTATATTATTATTTTTTTTTCTTTCTGTGTTAGAAATGCACAATGCATATAAATATTTAGAACGTAAAAAATTAGTAAAATATAATACATCAGAAAGAAAAATATTTGTATGCTTAGAATCTAAAAAATTAGTAAAAATATAATACGTCAAAAAGAAAAATATTTGTATGCAATATGAATTCCTACCACAGAAAGAAAAGTAATAATAATAATAATAATAATAATAATAATATAAAAATAATCCATTTAAAAAATATTTTTTATTTATAAATAAATAAAAATAAGATGCGAGGAGAAGCGAAACAGTGGACTAACATTTTTACATTTCAAACTTTTTTTTTTTTTCTCTCCTATCATTACCTTTACTTTTTCTTTTTTTTTTGTTTTTTTTGTTTTTCTCTCCATCATTATCTTCACACAGTGGCACACACGGTAAAATAGTTTACATAACAACATAGGACAGTAGCCTAGGAACAACGGCATTTTTTGACCCTGGCGTTTAGAAAACGCCCTCTCAGACTACGGCTTTTACAGTATTTCAACTCGCCTCAGCAGAGTTATAAAGTGCTCTATGAAAGTGCGGTTTTATTAACAGTATTTTTCTAATTTATTTCCTTTCGACAGTATCTGCATATTTTGTCTTCAAATTATCCGTAAAACAAAAAAAAAAAAAACTCCCTTATCTCTCACGTGACATATAGATCTTATCTCTCACAATTGTTTTATATTCCTTCAATTTAAATAATATTTATATTTAAAATAATTTAATTTATAAGTTTAATAATTTATTTTGTCTAAGTCACAAATAGTGCCCTAATTTTTAACATGAAATGGTATTTGATTAAAAATTGTATCATTGTTTGAACTATAATAATTCATGTTCTTTTACAATCTTTTAGTTTGGTATGCATTCGGGTGAACATACTAAAATTCAAAGATTCACAAAATACGAGAGACTTAAGTGTAGATTTAGACGAGTAAAGGTGTGGATTTTTTTCCTTTTCAAGACTTTGAACAAAGAGAGTGTATGGAAAAATAGAGAAATAAAAGAAAGAACACAATAAAGAAAAATTTTAACAAACAAGGCAAAATATATTTGCATTCGAATCTCCATTAATGATCAACTTGTAGTTCCAAAACGATGATGAATATAGATGACAAGAATGCACAAGTCGTTTCTTCATTAGTGAGGTTAAAGAACAATTAATCTAAGTGCAAGAAAGTAAATACAGCAAGGAAAAATAAATTGCAAGAAAATAAGGTCTCATAGGGAGAGGTGTTTTTGAGGAACCCTTTCTCAACCGCCTCGACTTATTTTTATATTTGAGGTTTCAACCTAATAACTTCCACATCTCCTACTACTACACATCCTAGAACTTCAAAATTATTTTTCAACGATAGCAAAATATGTTATCCTACTTAGGCTTTTTAACTATATTGACTGATTATTCTGGCCAACATTTGATTTATCTAGTGGACACTTCTGAATCTATTCAATTCTCATCAGTCCATAGGCTAATATAACTTCCAATTTTGTCCTAATTGATTGGGATTCAACTAGGGGTAGAAACGAGCCGAGCCGAGCCGAACATTAATATGTTCAAGCTCAGCTTAAAAGTTTTGTAGCAGGCTCAAGCTCAAGTTTGAATAGTTGGTTGAGTTCGAGCTCGGCTTGATAAAGAAAATATAGTATTCAAGCTAAGCTCGCAAATAGCTCGGCTAAGCATTGAGCTCGAACTTGAACAAGATCAAGTTCGAGCTTGAAAATTAAAACATAAAAGACTACCAAAAATTAGGATATTGATATTTTAATTCAATACAAGACCTGCACTAGTCATTTGAAAATAATGTGGTTGAGCAATGCTATAATAATAATAATAATAATAACAACAACAACATAGTAGTCCTTTTTGCTACAACAACCATGAATTGATTGTCCAAATACTATTTAAAAAACCTATCAAATGCACACATTCATAACCTAAAGACAACCCACAAAAAATTAACCAAATAGATTTACATCACTCCATATAAATAGAAAGGACAAATCCTATACTGAAAAACAAACATAAACAGCAATTGGGTTATAAACAAGAGGCAAGAATAACAGCAAGCATGGAGTTCTAAATCGTCACCAAAATTGAAAAAAAAAAAAAAAGAAAGAATACTACTGTTATCAAACATATATAGCTATACATATACATCATCCTACACGAATTGGTCATGCTAAGCTATTCAAAACACCCATCAATTGTACAAATTAAACAAGAAGACTCAAATTCACTATAGAAAAACAAAAACCCCAATCAAATATTGAAAGAAAAAAAAAAAAGAGTAAATACCATAAACATCAGAAATGAGAATGACAGCGAGATTGGAGTCAGGGGAACTAGAAATATAGGATTTAAGGCCTCCAAGCTCCTCCACATGACCTACACCACAGCTAAAGCAGAGGGTTGGTGGGTTCGCATAGCACTGAGGGCCTGACATAGCTTAATCTTGGGTGAACAACACTATGAAATAGTAGAAGAGTGATCTTCAATATGTGTAATTTATATCCACAATATGAAACTGAAGTTGTTGGATCTTCACTGCCCCAAGTTAAATATGTGATTGGGGGTTAAACCAAGAAAATGGTCAAAAAGAAAACTAATAACATATTAAAGCTCTTATAGTACAAAGTAGCACTTTTAGAAGAAATATGTGATTATTAAACTTACTTGGCAAAATGTAATGTCGGTGATACCTTAGAAAGAATGCTAACAACTGCTACTACCTAAGTCCTTCTTTAATCGTGTATGTTTGGAGTGTTAGTAATTGCTTACATAAAAAAAAAAAAAAAAAAAAAAAATAAAATAAGTTCAGCTCCTATCCAGATAACATTTTTCATAAAATGTCCTTTTCAGTTAAAATGCATGTATAATACCTAATTCAAACATGAAACCTTAAGCTCTATGGTTGAGACATCTATATTTTGTTGCTCCATGATATCAGTTAATTTGTAAACCATAGTACCAAGGTGGTCAAGAGTATTCACAAGGGCTCATACAGCATAATCCTTCAAGTTATCAAGGACCCTATATGCTTCCAAATTAAATTTCTAGTAACACAGAAGAGAAGCTAATTCTAGTAAACATATCTCACTACGTAAGGCAGGACACATAAAATAAAAGGCAAAAGAAAAGAATCCACAGCCTATAATTCTGCCAAATGATCAAGCAGCAATAAGATAAAGTACACTGAAGTCCATAACCATCAAGACTAAGCCAACTGAGGATACAAGGAAATAGGTACCATATGTTCTAAATGAAGACTTATTTGACTTTAAGTTGAAGGAAGAGATAATAAGCAGGAAACAATTAAAATATTCATTAGACAGGTCTCATTTATACCATCTCAATTATTTGCTTGAGATGCTCGTCATATGATCTATGCATTTGCTCCTTCAATTCAGATATCTCCTACTTGAAGTACCCTGGTAAGGAATTAACTTCCTCTGTCTGATCACGAAGTCTCATAGCCCCTTTCTGTCAAACAAACATGGATATTGTTACAATTTCACTTAAGTATCGTCTTGTTAATGTTATAGTTTTGTGAAAACCATCAGTAGGACTCTCACATTTAATTTAGCTAAGGAGAAATTGAAGGATGACATGTGAAGGGAATTGAAACAAATCCAGCCTTTTAAGGAAATTTCATCAATGTAAAACTAACTACCAATAAAATTGAAAAACTGCAATTGTTCTTCAATGCAACAACGGATAAAATTATATGATTTGCATAATAAATCCACCTGCTAGTTTAAAATAGAATCCAAAATGGACTATAACCATAGAAAATCCAATCCATCAAGTCGAAACAAATCCAAAACCAAAACTATAGCTTAACTCTGACCTCTCAATAATAGAATTGTCTTTCACTTTCTATAACTAGTAAAGAACAGTTTGGGCTTTCTTGATTGATGAAAAGCAACAACTTCAACAGCAAAAACTCAAAACTTGTGAATTTTCTGAGAACTAGATAGAATGAATAAAAACAAATGAACGGAGATCTTAAAACATGGGATTGCATTTAATTGTCCTAAAAGTTACCAAAACTTTTCTATTTTTTTCTTGCATGTATAATGTAATCTAAGCAAAACACAAAAATAGAACTATGAACTTCTTTTACCAGTGTAAGAAGAGTAGAGCTGTAGAGAGCTTTTGCACATCGTTAGAAAGGGCAACAAAGAATAAGCTATAAATTGAAAAGAAGGTCTACTAGTACTCAAAGCACAAGAAACAAAAAACACAACATTCCATAGCATCACAAGTCCCTTCCAAAGAGTCTTATCTATTCAAAGCAAACATCTAATTAACTTCTAAACAAAATAAAACCGATAGCGCCAGTAACATATTAACTTCGCATCTTCTTTCATATCATCACAAGTCCCTTCGTTCAACAGGCCAAATTCTACAACTGTAAAATAATGAAAGAAAAAATTCCTCAAATTAAATATATCGATAAAGATAATATTACCAATTAATAAAATATTTTACAATAAATATAGTATTTTTCCTCCATCGAACACGTATGTAGCATCATATTGTCATCAAGAAATAGGCAGAGTGATTTTTTGCGGTTGTGTTTCCATCTGCACAAATGCAAAATATATAAAAAAATTAATATGTTTAACATCATTCTTTGTATATAACTACATAGTTAAAATAACACAATAATATAATACTATTATCTTTGATTTTTTCTTCACACTGTGAAGTACTCGAATCCAATCCCCCCCACACATCAAAGCTTCAATTGTTTCAGGAGCTAAAGAAGCACGATATGAATCGATAACTCAACCATCGGTACTAAATGTTGATTCCGAGGCCACAGTAGAGATCGATATAGTAAGAATATCAGTTGCCATCTTGGATAAAATTTGAAATTTCAAATTATTGGCCTTCCACCATTCTAATGCACTAAAAATCGGTGTGAGAACTTGCTTGACATATATATACTCGTTCCTCAAGATAAACATCTACTTCTGATTTAACTGAAGGATTGCTCTCTTTCGTTCATACATAAGACATTAGTTTGGACCAACCTGAGGATGATGATTGAGAGCTAAAGCTAGTGCCACCTCCAGAGAAATCCATCCCTCCACTATATGCTTCTTCACCATGTAATTGTATATAATCATAAAAAATTTCATATAGAGCCTTTTTAACTTCATCAATGTTCTTTTTACACTCATCATCTGAATAAATTTTAGGAAAGCGCATTTCAACTATAAGAAATTTACACCTCGGATCTAAAACATTAGTAATAGATATTACCAAATTGCACTTACCCCAATATTTGTCAAACTTCCCCTTCATCTTCTTTGCCATTGCTCGCATAAAATCATTATCATCATTTGTAGCTTGGTCAATAACTTATTTCACCCTATAAATTTCAGTCAGATACATGATAGAAGTGGGATAATCACTACCAGATATAATGCTTGTAGCTATACTAAAACTTCAAGTAGCCTACAAATTTTCTCAAATTTATCCCAATCCCCTGATTCTGGCACATTGTTATAGCTTGGTTCTCTTTCTTTCAATCTTGGAAAAACTTCCTTGAATTTTAATACACATTCCAACATATCATATGTGAAATTCCATCAAGGAAGACAATCTAAAATTAACTTTCTTTCTTTGATTTGTAATTTTTGCACTATTACACAAAATGTGCGAAGTCTCACCTCAGAAGAGTTAACAAACCTCACACTTTTATGCACATCCTCAATTATATCTTCAATCTCACCAAGTCCGCCCTGTACTAACAAATTTAGGATGTGTGCACAACATCGAATATAGAATAATTTTCCACCACTAACTAACCTCGTGCTTCTTGAAAAATTTTCTTTCAAAATTCTCAAGCACGTGACGTTAGAAGAAGCAATGTCAATAGAAAATAGAAAAAACTTTATTCTCAATCCCCTAATCCATTAAACACTTATAAATTGCATCAGCCATATCAATCCCACGATGAGGAGGTGGCACATGTCGGAAACTAAGCACACGCCCTTTATAACCTCCATTTAGAGTTAATGTAGTGGTTAAACTAATTTTACTAATGCCCTTTAGCAACAGTTTCAACTTATTCTTCTCAGTTTCATATATTGCCATGAAATCAGTTTTAAGGTTCTTACGAAAAATCTTCTCAAACTCAGGATTTGCAACCTTCATCATAAAATTAAAACCATACTCCTTAACAACATTGAATGGATGTTCATGCATGAGAATCCAATGACCTACTGCGTTTCTCATCCGTAAGTGATCATACTTTTCACCAAGTTATATAAGAGAGGGACCCATTAACCTTTCATCCAAATTTGATCTTACTGGTTGGAAGTTCAATGTTTGTTGTTTTTTTTTTGCTCTAATTTTCTTATAACACATGGCTCAAAATGTCGTTTCAAATGAGTTGTTGCCCCACTCGTATTCGTTGATAATTTAGTTTTACAATGTATTCACTGAGCCTTTTTCATCCCATCAGGAAGTTTAATTTCCCTGAACTCTAATCAAACAGTAGATTTTTTTTGTCTTTTTGCCCTAATCATCACTAATGGTTCTTCAACTCGTGTTTCCTTATCTCCATGCGAATGATCAATCTCAATAGTCTTGTTGTTTGGAGTAGGAGAAAAAGGAACACAAGTGTATGGTTCAGATTGTAGGGGTTCTTTAGATGGAGACGACATTCTTATTAAAGTTAAGCAATAAAATAAATTTAGAGATCCAAAAAAATTTGTAAGATATTAAACCTTTGGTAATGTAAATATTTGTATACTAATGTAAATATATTTATCAAAAGCCATAAGTTTAATCCTATTAGGCTATTACAATAAAGGCGGAGACCAAAATACAAACAAAATGGTTTGAAGGTTAGATATCAAAATAATAAGCACATAGGAAGTAATGACATACTAATGCAATTACGTAAACAATTTAAAGTGTCTAAATAGGTTGTAGAGACTGGATATATGCATGGAAAACCATATAAGCTTAAAAAAAAATTGGCTTTGTTGAATTCTTGGAGATATTTTGGTGTCCATTACAGGCATGGAAAACCATATAAGCTTAAAAAAATAAATAGGCCTCTATTACAATGAAGCTCAACAGCACCATGATATAGCAATAAGTAGCAATTCTTGTACTTTGCTGAACTAGATGAAGAATTATATTTTCCCCAAATTAACCTTGTACTTTATTCCATGATTGGAGATAAAATCAATAACCCATTGGAATACTAAAGAAGAAAACACCAAAACTCCATGAATATCTAATTGTACTAATAATTTTCACACTAAAAATTGACATATAATATTTACGATTCAGAATTTCAGATAAAACATATCATCACACCTAAGATTCAGATCTAGAGTCATAAGGAAACACTATAAATGAACAAAAACAATTATCCAAATGAAAATCTAAAATATATATATACACATAGATGGCATATATAGACAATAAGGGGTTCGTTTCTTTTTTTCTTTTTTTTTTTTTCAAACAAATGAAACCCAAAAGTTGGCATAAATAAAAAATTCCTAGTACACATTGCAAAGGTAAAGCTCCTAAGTCTCCAATAACAGATACCCCAAATGATGACATAGTAATAGACTGGAACTCAAAAGCCAATGGCCAAGATAACAAAATAGAAACGTGTTCTTCAATTTTGAGATCAAAAAATTATTCTTAGAGAACTGCAGTAAGATCTTTGAACCAACACAAATAATGTAGGGATTATCAACCTATGTTTTAGGGGTTTGTTTTTTACTTTTAAGGAAATTGCATCACAAGTGTACGGTCTAGCACTGACAAAAGAGGCATTTGAGAGAGGGAAAAATAGCAGATGCAGATGAAGAATCAAAAATGGAGGTATTGGCACGCCGATGCTTCAATGCAAAAACTAAGGTTTTCTTTCGAGTAGAACTAGCGAAATATAAACTTTCAGATTGAGTTTGTCCATTATCGACTTTGTTGGTTTATCCGAGTGAAGTGAAGTAAAGGGGGTTTTTTGGTTTTAACGCTTGAAGCAAAACGACGTAGTTTCATTACTATTTGAACAAGCTCGTGAGCCTTATGAGCTGAGCCATATTAAGCTCGAGCTCGGCTCAATTCGTTATCAAACCTTAAGCCAAGCTCGAATTTGGCTTGAATATTAGACGAGCCAAGCTCGAATCAAGCTTTTACCGAGCCGAGCTCAAATAGTTCGATAAAAGCTCGGCTTATTTCCACCCTTAGATTCAACGGGCAATTTTCGTCTAATTAGATACTTTAAATCATCTTCACAACATCGACCTCCCTTGTACCGTCCTTGGTAGACATAACAACAGATTAGATTCCTTTGGACAAACTTTTCCACATACGGCCTATAAGTCGAGGTGACATAACTTCGAATCTTGAGTGATGTTTTCATTAAATGACTCTACTAGTGGCAGTACATGTGTCATTTCAACCTTAGTTAGGGTTTATGGGAATAAATAATGCCCCTCCATCAAATCACCGTTTCGGATTCCAGCTAAGAAGGTAGTTTTGATGAAATCACTATAATCATTTCAAAAATGCCAAGCTTTTCATTGCCAACCTCTATATATATGCATCTATTATACATATACAACCTTTATGCTTTCAAAGTTTAGTACTATCTATGCTGTTTATCTCTCATACCTCCGGCCTTCGTTTCTTCAAGCTAAACATCCATGGCAAAAGAAGACCATAGGAATATCACCTCTGGTAAAGATACCACTAAAGGCAAATGGAACAAGATAATTGCTCATTCTGCTACTCTCGCCTACGATAAGGTTATATAAACTCATCTAGAGGTACTAATCTGTAACACCCCGTATTTTATTTTGGTATATTTTTGTATTATTTCTGGGGAAATGAAATTATTAGAATGAGTTTTAATATATGCTTATAATTTTTACGAACTGAGTTAGCTCAAATTGTGATTGGGCTGGACCGAGTGGGCCAGGCCCGGGTATCATTTCCTTTTCTTTTTCTTTCCTTTCCGTTTCTTTTGGTTCCGGGGGGGTGATCAGCAGAGAAGGAGAAGAGAAGGAAGAGAGAGAGAGAAGAAAAGAAAGAGAGAGAGAAGAGAGAGAAAAGAGGAGAGAGAGCGGATTGGCGCAGGAGAATAGTCGATCCGGGTAGTTTTCGAGGCGGTGATCGCGGTGGTAGCGTCCGTTTCGCGTGAATCGAAGCGAGGTGGGAGAAATCAACGTTTGAAGCTTGGAGACCAAATCGGTTTTCTTCTCATTTCTCCATTTCTCTTCGGATTCGCGGTAGGTGGGACTTAGATTTGAGTTCTAGACGTCCTAGGGATTATTTTGGTATATATATACGCATGTTTTCATTGAGTTATGGGAAGTTGTATATATATGTATATATGTGTATATATATGCATATGTTGATGAAAATA
>JAVXUM010000030.1:4325041-4338578 GCA_035590655.1 Pouteria glomerata
AATGAAGAAGAATTTTTATTTCATTTTTCATATTTCATATTTTGGTATTATTTGTGTAATTTAAAACATATCGAAAAAAATTAATATTAATATTTTAATATATAACATAAACAATAAATAAATCTAAAAATATTAATAAAAAAATAATTATAATTACAATTAGAAGTTAATTAAAAGTAAATAAATAATGATTTTAAAAATTTTAAAACAAACAATAAAGAAATCAAATGAATTTTAAAAATAATAATATTAAAATTATTAGCGACCGCTTATAACCTAAACGCAGTCGCTAATGATATCCCGCCATTTGGTGGGGGCGGGATTAAAAAGGGCGTGGAATATTTGCGGCCGCCCTTGGCATTATTAGCGACTACTAACAGCGGTCGCTAAAAGTAAAAAAAAAAATAAAATACAGGCAGTCGCTAGTATTTTAGCGACTGCTTGTCCGATTGCTAATATTTTTTAGTGACGGAACAATAGCGATCGCTAAATGGCGGTTGATAAGCGGTCGCCATTACTTGTTGCGGCCTATAGCGGTCGCTAAAAGCCCTTCTCTCAGTAGTGTGATAGTGATATATTTATTTATATACACACATTAATTGAAATAAATGTTTATTTTTTCTTAAAAAGTAGGTTACGTAATAAGTAAATAAGTTAGATATAGGTTTATAGATTTGTACTAACGCGTATTTAACCCGTCCATATCCAACCTACCTTTTAAATGGGTAAGTTTAGGTTGCACCCATTTAACCTACAATCTATTTAAACTCATCACTAATCCACCCAACTCACCCATTTTGGCACCCCTAACATTTCCAATACAACTTTGGGAAACTTAGCACTTAAGCCAAATTCTATCATCACCTATCTAACATTTTTGTTTGGAACTTTCACGAAAAAAATGTAGCTAATCGTGCCGAATTCTTATACCAGCACAAGTATTTTTTGTCAAAATCTTACACAAATTAAATTTTGCAGAAAGTGTGATACTGAAATTTGATTAAAAAAAAAAAAAAAAAAAAACAGGATATTCATTGCTTCCAATTAAAAAAGCTGAACTAAGTTATTTACCTTTTTCATCTACTAAACGGATCAAAATTTAAGTGGTGTATGTGCAAGCTCTAAATTCGAGGGACCGCCATAGCAGAGTGCTAACCAGGACTATAATAGCTCCAATAGTCGGCCACTTTGAGGCCAGTCTGGCCAGTAAGATTAGCAGTGCACAAACCCACAAAATTCCTGTGAAGTACGTAAATTATTTGCATGGAATTTCCACGTACAATTTTGTGCATTCATTCCCTGAAGAATACGGAGGGACGAACTGCAAGGTTACAGCAGGAGAGAAGCAGAAGAGGGTTGCTGCCAGCTTGCTTGGAGGCCCCTCGGTGTACTGTTCCAACAGCTAACATTATTGAATGCTCTTTGAAGCTACCATTTAGCTGATATTGTCTGGGAACAAAATATATGCTCGGCGCGTAGTCTCCACGTTTACAGTTTTCGCTTTCAACAATCAGCAAGCACAGAAAACAGTAAAGAGAACAGGTCGGGAATGAATTGAGCTCCGGGCGATCTGTCCTTGAGCTCGGCGCATCTGTGCTTGGGATGATTACTACGTATTCTCAGAAAGTATGTCTTATATTCAATATATTTCTTGCACCAACGCATGTCCAAAATCAACGTTTCAAAATGAAATATATCTAGAAATTTCCTGTAACATTCTTCCAGTACGTAGGTACCAAAATGTAAATGCATCCACCAAACAAGCAGTGCCCAAGAGAGTGTAGGCTCACTTAAATGTCCCCGAGCTAACGCGGTGTTTGAACTGAAACTGAAACTGAAACTGCAGTAACAAGTTAAAATCCTAGTTGCTGCACAGCGTATACTTAGTACGACAACGGACAGCCCAATTTTAATGGCTTCTTCATCCATGCCACCAGCATCTGAAACCCAATTCCAGCGGCTTCACCCATCAACGTCTCAACTTTTGGTACATCCATAAAAGCAGTATTGTTAAGTCAACATGCATAGACAGACAATAACTTGTTGAATAAAATATATTCCATAATAATTTAAATAATTTTAATTATCATATTTATTAAAAATAATTTAATAAAATATATTTAATATTAATGAATTAATTAATTTAATTATATTACTTATTGAAAGTAAGTTAAAAAATATATTACATAATAATTTAGATAACTAAATTAATTTAATTTAATTATATTATTTATTAAAAATAATTTTAGTTTAAGGAAATATTTGAATAAAATAATTCATTTTGATATGATGCAACAAAAATAGAAAAAAAAAATTAAAATTGACAAAATATTTATAACGAAAAAAATAGAGTGTAAACAAATTTTTTTTATTTATTTTGCACTGTTTTAACTTTTTATTTTTTTTTGAAATAAAAGAAAATAAAAATAAATTTAACCAACATATTTTTGTCACCACTTTTTAAAAATTTATAAACATAAACAATAAACAAAGAATTACCAAATGTGACTTTATGTAAACAACTTATGGCATAAAAGTTTTTATGTCGTACCCCTATCTTAGAATACATATTTAATTCTTTATTTAGAGTGGACACTGCTAAATCCTCTCTCTATAATAGAATAATCACAATTCATATAAACACTCACATTAAAAGAAAACACCTCTTGCCAAATTTATATTCTTTCGATTGGTAAAATCGTTAAAACTTTAGGTTTATTTACACAAATTTCAAATACTAACACAGGGCTAATATAGAAAAATAGACAACTCAGATTCTCCTTTAAGCACATGTAGTCATTTTTAGACTTAAGCTAAAATGTGTAAATTTGAGTATGAGTGTCATACACTTAGTGAATGTATTATACTTAAAATAAATGATAAGTAACAAATACCAAAAATAATTCACAGTAATTATATAATCAAATGTCCCACAAATAAATAATAATTAATTTAAATGTATCATAACTAATTGTGATAAAAATATCTCAACATACAACTCATTGTCACTTTTCATTTAACAATCACCATCATCATCAGTATAATCATCATCATCATCATTATCATCACTAGGCTCCAATTGGTCGTCTCATGGCAAATGTGTATAATCAATGATTTAAATAACAATGCAACATGTGTGGTCCCATCTGACTTACAAGTTAAGCGCTCAACTAAGGACAGTGGTTTTATTAGCATGTCCCATTAGCCCTATTTACCTTTATTTTTTTTTCTCTCGCCCCATCTGCCTTCAAAATTTTTTTTAATCCCATCTAAGTTAGTCCCATCTAAGCATAATGCAAATATAATGCACAAAATTTATACTGATATGCAACAATATTTTTTTCTTCAAATAAAATTTTGCCTCTCAAATTTATCATTCCGCAAATAATCGTAATTCATCTCTAACACATATCAACCCAAATAAGTCCTCAAATAAAATATTAATTCTCACATTTATCATTGAAATAGTTTCTCCATTATCAATTTATCAAACAATTAGCCAATAATTCTTATCAGCACAAATTATTTCGCAATTCTATTTCCATAAATAGTTACAATTCACTATCAACATATTTAATTCCTAACTGGTCAATATTTCTTGCCAAAGTGAATAATTTTTCAAATAAAAATATTATCATTTTATAAATAGTCATAATTTAGTTCACAAATACTAGTCAACTCTCTTTATCAACATCTATAGTTAATATCAAAGTAATAAAGATTATCAATTCAATTTTATTATTCCATAAATATTCGTAATTCACTATTAACACAATAACTTTGTCAATAGTCAATTTTTTTACATAAATAATTTTTCAAATAAAAATATTAATTTTTACAGTTATCATTTCATAAATAATCTTAATTTCCTGTTAATAAAATTAACTTAGAACAATTAGTTTTTCTTATCAACTCAAATAATTAGTAACAAAGAAATAAAATTTATTAATTCACATTTATTATTTTTTCCCTTTAAGTTTAATACTCCCATCTGAATATCAAATATTCTGAGAGATCAATTGAGGTGGTTGCTGCTAATTATTTCTGGATCCTAATTTTAATCTAAACAAATTATACAAATAAGATATTAAATAACTAAAATATAATCCAAATCAATTAATAATATAAATCTAATAAATAGAATACAACCACTTTATTTTTAACATACTTAATTTATTTACTCTTTTATAGAATTAATTTTAAATTAATAAAATAAAATAACTTACATGAAACAGTTAAGCCAAAATCCCTAATTTGTTTAACCTTACCCACTCACACATACAAGTACAATACATATGCAGCCTACTAACATCCACACCCAGGACACATGTAGTCTAGGTAATCTACACCCACCTATAACTTTTTACATGCTATCCATGTCACTTTTTAACTTCACCTACTAACTTAATTTAATTAATTAAACAAATTTTAAAAATATTATAATATATGTAAACTACTCCAATTAAAATTAAAATAATACTAAATTAACACAATAAAATTTTTTAAGCATAAAATAAAAATTATATATATTAATAATGTATTTAAAAATAATAAAAGTTTAAGATGTCACATCTTAATTCTATGAATTCTTTGATTCATGATGTGTAAAGTGGCCATTCTTTCAATTTAATATTCTTAGGGTATAAGTTTGATCATACTATGTTCAAAAATAGACTAAAGTAGTTGAGCTAAGAAGTTTAATTTTTAGATCTTAATCTTAGTTACTTTGTATGCTTTTAATTAGTTGTTGTATATTTTTTTGCTTTCGCTATATATTTATTGATTCATATTTCATTCTTTATTTTCTCATTCCTTAATTTCATATTTATCAATTTTATAACAAAAACGGAGAGAAGAATTTGATTATGTTATTTTAAACTTAATATTTATTACAAGGTGTTTTTTTTACGTGATATGCAGGTTTACATGGGAACATTGATAAAAAGGATTTTATAGGTTCACATATCGAGGGGAAGTTTAGCTTGATTATGTTTGAATCTTGGGAAATGTTGTAATTTTTTTTAGATTGTATGTAGAAGCATTATTTTATCACAAAATTGGCAAAGGGGGATATTGTTATGTTTATTTTTGTAATTAGCAAATTAGTGAGCAAAATAATGATTTCAAACTTGTACTTTTAGGCAACTAGCTAAGGTATCAGAGTACAGGTTTAAAGGTTTTTTGAAAAGTTTTCTAATGCAATTTTGAAAATATTTTAAGAAAAACTTTCTAATATTCAAGGAGGTTGAAAAGTTTTCTAAAGAAAATATTGGAAAGTTTACTAAAAAACTTTAGAAAATTTTCTAAAAGATTTTGAAGACAAGAAACTATACAATACTATGTAGAATTGGATTACTTGAGTGCTGTATAAATAGAGACCTTCTCCTAGGGTCTTGAAGCACATCTAAAGAGAGAATAACAAATTCTTTGTGAGTTGATAATTGACCTCTCTCAACTTAGTCATAATAGTTTTTTACTCTCAAACTTTTTGTGTGCGGGATATCTTTAAAGGCGTGAGCGTGACCTTTATCAAGTGCGGGTGAAAATTCTTCTTCATGTGTCGAAAAAGTTTCCACTGTGAATCAGTGTGGCAGGGGAGTAGACTTTGTATGCTATTGTGATCCTCTTTATAACCATTTGTGGTTAGTGAAAATTTTGATTTTTGTGGCCCGAGGTTTTTCTACTCTTACTTAGGTTTTCCTCATTAATTCTTTGTGCTTATTTTTTTCTCTTTTTTTTGCAATTTGAAATTGTGTTTGATTATTTGATAATTTATAACTAGAAAGGATAAAATTTCAAACTTTAAACTAACAAAGTATGTGTCAATCACCCAAGTTTAGCAAATGGGTTTGTTGTTTATAAAACTCGACACACAAGAGCCCGCTGGCTCTAAAGACTGCTAAGAATGAATGGCACGAGATTTGGGGACTCGAGGTCCCTTAGTTTTTAAATTTAGTTTTTATTTATAATTTCAAACTTAATACAATTTAAGTTAAGAGTCCCAAACTAAGAAAACACTTTCGACTGTCCACCAAACTTGGCAAATAGAATTTCCTATGTGCTAGAGATTTTTAGGAATGAGTGGCATGGGGTTCGAAGACCCATATTGCCTATAGTTCAGAAAAAGTGTTTCAAGATTGTAATTAAAACTGTCTAATTGGCATCCACAACAAAAACAAAGCAAATAGAGTTGATTATCCACAAAATTTGGCACATAGGATATCATCAACTCTTGAGACTTACAGGAATGATCAGCATGAGAATCAAAGACTTAAGTTGGAATGGTCTATAAGTTTAGTTTTCGATGTTGTAAATCTTGTGTTGTTTTAAATTCTATAGTACTCCGTTTAGAAGCATTCATCTCTTTGAATTAATTTAATTTTAAAATAAAGAGTTATGTTGATTTGATTTGCTAAATAAAATTTAAAATTTAAAATTCTACATACTAGATATCCCAATTAATCAATCACACAAACTTTGAATGCAAAAGATAGTAAAATAAATGAGAAAACTCACATAGAGAAACCACAAAAAAAAGCTTTCACTAAAAATAAGTGTTGATTACAAACTTAATACTCTTGATAGATCGACTTCTTGACTCTATACTCCGTTGATGTTCGCTTGAATCCTCAATTTATCAACTCTTTTAGCAAAAACCCTTCGACTTCTCTAAGACACAATACTGACTCCTCAATAGCTTTGTTGAATCCAAGCATGCTGAATCCTCAATAATCATGAACCATGAACCCAAATTCATTCAGATCGAACATTCAAAATCTTTGGCTAAGTGATTGAAAGAACTATAGAACTGTCTGACTCACAATTTGATAAAAATTCTCTCTCTATGTTGAAACCCAGATATGTTCAAAGTATATATATCACAACCGGGGACGTATAGGGCTCGGAAACATAATCTGGAGTCTAGAATATCATCCTTGTGGGAAGGTCGCACTACCATCTTGCTAAACAAAGCATTGATCCCGTACGACTATTTTGCAAAATCTTGTTCTCAAATTTTTCTCGTGGCAACATGTTGCCATCCAGTGTCAATCCTATATTATTGCAATTTTACTTGTATTCATCTTTTTTTGGAGTTCTAAAAGTTATCCAATAACTTTCCTAAAACCTTTATACTTCTATCTAACTCAAGATTATAGTATCTTACCCTACACTAAGTTTAAAATTTATAGAACTCTGTTTTGACTATAGATTTGTCTATTTTATAATTTTATCCCTAATAAAATTTTATATTTGAAGCATATTTTAAATTTAAGAATTAAATAGATTTAATCTAAGATAAGTATTAAATTTGAGCATGATAATAGTAAATTAAAAATATAATAAATATGATATATATAGATAAATTTGTCCACTTAAATGGTTTAAGAAAATAATGAATTCTTATCAAATTTCATTATTTTAGATTTGATTTCAAATGATTTAGAAATTCAAATATTTAAGTTATAAAAGGAAATCAAATTTTAATTCTAAATATAAAAATTGATGAGAATTCTCATCAGATGAAATCAAATCAATCACTTTAAATGGAGTGTAAAGAAAGTTAATGCCAATTTTTATAAAATGCTTTTGTCTAAACTATTACACTGAGACTAATCAGGAAACTATTTAAATCAATTCAACTAAAAGGTTTTTTTTTTTTCTTTTTGTCGTGGATTAATGATCCAATTTTGTGGTGGATCTTTCTTAGTTCTTATATTTTATTTCTATACATTTAAAATTGTTTGTAAGTTACTTTACTTTTTACATCACTTGTAAAACTACCTTCGTAATCATAATATTAATTATAATATATTTTGAACTTTATTACCATAGACGTACCAAGAAAAGAACCAAATTCTTTTTTTTTTTTTGAAAAGTAAAATAAAAATTAATTAAAATATAAGCATTAATGTACAGTTACACAAGAGCATACCTTTGGCCAACAAAACACATAACACCAACAATAACATCAAGATAGATGATCTAGTGACTATTAAGCGGATACAAGATTTATGAGCCTACGCTGACATGAAACAAGTAGAGTTAGAGGAAATACTCCAAAAGTTAAGTGGCAAAAAATAGAAGACAACAACCCATGCTCGCTCCGATCCTGATGATCTAAGATTTAGTGAGTATGTAAAGCTATGACACCTTATATGATGACCTAAGAGAGGAGGGCGGATGGACCTAAAGGGAGAGAAGACATTCGTGATAATAGACAAATAGGTGTAAAACAAGAGGTCGTTGCTAGTCAAAGGGTTACTGTTGGTTCTGGACCTATTGGAAAGCGTTCCGTGCAGGTTCAGCGGTCAGAGCTTCTATACTCACGAAAGGAAACATGGGTATCTTTAGAATTAATTTTAACTTAGACAAGAAGTACCTCCACATTCACAGAATGAAAAATCTCTAAATTAATATTTGTAGAATGAAAATTCTTTAAATTAATTAGTTTTCAGAATACATTCATGACTATACACACACATATATATATGTGGTTGCCAGTGGATCAATAATCATTAATTACAAGTGACCGTTATATCAACAAATACACGGCTGTCCATTTGTTCTAACAATAATTGGGTTAGATTTAGGTAGTAGACTTAATCGTACTCTCTTCAACTCAATAACTGGGGTTAGTAATGGCTTTACCTAAATCTAATCCAAATGTTCGTTAATTAAATATCACCAAAAAAGATTGCATTTAAACTCTATGTAATTGCCAAACCAATTCAAAGAAGTTTTAGGCATGTGTGTACATGTAAAGAAGAAAATTGATAATCAAACTAGCCAGAAATTTGGCCAGCCAGAGCAAGAACAGTTCAAACTCAAGTCAGAAATTTCATGTATCTACCTGACCCTAGCCACCTAAAACTCAGTTATATTACAAACTCATAAAATAAAAATAATCAAAGTTCCAAGACATCTCTCTATCTCTTATATATATATATATATAATCAACACATTTAAATGATTTTCACTCTCTTTAACCACATATATATATATGTGTGTGTATGTATATATATAAATAGAATGGAACATGTTAATGGCATAAAAGAGGAGAATGAAGGCTGTGTAGAGACGAGAGTAGTTGGAGTCGAGCCGCCGATAGCCGGAATGAATGGATTGAACTTAGTGTTTTTCGGTGAAGTGCACGGTGGAAATTTGGGGGTTTTGAGACCTAATAGAAAGGAGCCGGGTTTGGTTACAGAGGCAATTAAAGACTCATTGCCGACCAACTAGTCGGGCAAAAAGCAATTCATTTTTTTTTTTTAATCCTTAATGACCAAGTTGGCAGCGAGAGCTGGGCGAACACGGTAATCTTTGTCGACCAGGGATTTCGTCGGGGAATGTTGTTATTACCGACCAATTGGTCGGCCAAACTTTGAAGTTTGGCGGAAAAAATTGGCGCCTTTAAATTTTACATCTTTAACAAGCAGCTGGTCGTAAAAAATTTGGAAAAAAATCTTGGTTCTTTTGCCGACCAAATTTTTAGTCGGGAAATTGTAAATTTTAGTCGGGAAAAGTTTATCAATTTTCGCCCACCTCATCTTCATATTGCCGACTAAGTGGTCGGTAAATATCTAACAATTACCGACCAAATTGCTATTAGTCGGCAAAAGTAGTCGCTAATGATGTGATTTGTTGTAGTGTTATTTATTTGTCTTGTCAAACCAAGCCATCAATTGTCCAGTACTTGTCAAGTCAATCAAAAGCGAACACTTATATACATGTACATTGCTCCATATTGTGCCCTTTAAAAATTTATGTTATTTAACCAAAATGATGGTAGTTAAGTTTCCAACATAACCTAAGTTTAATCACATTTTATACAAAATAAACGCATAAAAATTTTCATAATATTTCTACATATCATATATGTAAACAAAATGTATTAAATACCTTCCTCAAACTTTCAAACAAAGGTCTATAAGTTGCCCACAACCTCCTCGTATGCTCAAGTTATTAGCCTTAACATCAAAATAATTTTACCATATTCTCAATATGTTTTTAACTACAAGACCTCAGAATATTTGAGATTTAATGGAAGTTTCATACAATTATCCAGTATTATGTTTCTATTTTACACTCTCAACTTTTGTCATCTTTAGCCGAGTGACATCTAAAATTTCTCCTCACTTTTATTCCTCCCCCTCTTTCTCTTACTCTCTTTTATCTTGGGTCATCTTTTTCCCAACGAACTAAAGTCACACATATACACCACCTACATTCCCGAAGATGTTTGGTGGCTAAGTATTTGTCTACTCGAAGCTACTCTATTGTTACCTCCTACTCAACACGATTAACTTGCCCCCCTGAAAGTCTATTTTAGTCATTTGGAAAGTCACAGGCTGCAAAGGTAGCCTGCACTGTTCAGATCCTAGTTTTTTTCAAATGAGACAAAATAAAATAAAGCATACATTCATAGATTTTGTAGCTTTAGAGGTTGTAGGCTTAGCCTACAATTATCCCTTCATAGGAATATATATATTTTGGTAGTATTTTTGGAAAAGAAAAAAGTAGGTTATTACACCAGCCATTCTTTAAGTTATTAAAAGGAGCAAACAAGATGGTGTGGGATAAGAAAACTGATTGAGCACTAGAGAAGCTAAAGGAGTATCTTATTACTACTCCTATTTTGTCGACCCCCAAGCTAAGGGATGTTTAACAATTATACTTGGTAGTGGCAGATTATGTGGTTAGTTAGTGCTGCTCTTCTAAAGAAAGAAATTAGAAGACAGAAGCCCATTTATTATGCAAGCAAGACTTTACAAGGGTAGACACTAGATATCTAACCCTAAAAAAGTTCAACCTGGCACTGGTGGTGGCATCTAGGAAGTTGGCTCATTATTTTCATACCTATACCATTCAGGTGGTCATTGATCAACTAATTAGCCAACAATCAACTAATTGGTGCCAACTTTTAAAGAAAACTGATATTACAGGAAGGATGGCAAAATGGACAGTAGCTTTTGCAGTATTTGATATCAGATTTGTGATGAGGACAATAATAAAGACACAAGTCTTAGTAGATTTTTTAGCAAAATTCACTCCTCTAGTATATGAGCAGATAAATGAGATGTGGTAGGTAAAGATTCACTCTTAAACAAAAGTAATTGCACCATCATTGTAAATTGAAGTAGTTAAGTCCTTATCTGAAAAAGGAACTACGATCGAAATAGTTTTGACAACTCCCGATAGGGTGACCATTAAGTACGCCATTAAGTTAAGTTTCAAGGCGATCAATAATGAAGCTAATATGAGGCTCTTTTAGTTAGACTTAACATTGCTTAGAGCTTGTTAACTTAGAACATATTGATTAAGATAGATTTTTAGCTTATGGCAAATTAATTAAAGAATGAGTCTACAGCGAGAAATGAAAGAATAGTTGAGTATTTGGATCTATCAAAAGAAGCTAGAGGTTATCAAAGTCATTGGAATCAAGTTGATAGAACTAGATCACAATACTAATGCTAATGCTCTGACAATGTTAGTTGCATCCTCGAGACTAAGGTGACTGAACGATCTTTCTTAAAGTATTGGAAAGGCCAAGTGTATCCAAGGGAGAAGAAGTGGCGTGTTTTGTGTTAAGTCTATCTTAAATAGATCCAATTATCTCTTATTTGAAGGATGAAACTCTCTATGAGGATAAGAAAATGGCAACAAAATTGAGAATGAAGACAACAAGATTCTGGCTCTCTCCCAATCAAAAGTTATATAGAAGATCTTTCACGGGCCCTTATCTTCTTTATGTTCATCTTGATAAAGTTCAGAATTTTCTTTATGAGATACATGAAGGGGTTTGTGGAACACGTACTGGGGGCTAAGGATGGGAATAGATGCTCAAGCTTATGAGCCAAGAATAGATGCTAAAGCTTATGAGCCAAAGTGTAAGAAGTGTCAGAAGTTTTCCCTTATTCCAGATTAACCTGCTTGGGAACTTAGTCCCCTCGCTAGCCCATGGCCATTTGCGCAATAGGGCCTTGATATAGTGAGTCCTCTGTTGATTGTTATAGGAAATAGGAAATGGCTAGTGATTGGCACTAATTACTTCACCAAGTAAGTGGAAACAGAGCTTTTAGCACACATCAAGGATGCAAACACTACTCTTTTTGTTTGAAAGAACATCATTACAAGATGTGGCATTCCAAGGACTCTTATTCCTAATAATGGAATGCAATTTAATAAATTACTTTTTAAGAATTATTGCTCATGCTACGGGATAAAGAATATCCATTCATCTCTTACCTATCCTTAAAGTAATGGGTAAGCAGAGGCATTTAATAAGATCATTCTCAACAGCATCAAGAAGAAATTGGAAACAGCAAAAAAGAGGTGGGTTGATAAACTTCCCGTAGTACTTTGGACATACAGAACAATCTTGAGGAAGTTAACTGGTGAAACCCCATTCCCGTTAGTGATTCTACAAGAGGTTGGTATGCCAAATATTCGCACTGTTGCATTTGACCAGGACAAAAATGATAAAGATTTGAGAGTTAACCTAGATCTAATTGATGAAAAAAGAGAGTTAGCAACTATAAGACTGGCAACTTACCAACAAAAGATGAAAAGAAAGTTCAACAAGAGAATAAGCCCTTGAAAATTCAAAGTTGGTGACTGTCTTCAGGAAATTGATGGGGGCAAGGAAAGATCCGATAGAAGACAAGCTTGGAAGTAATTAGGAAGGACCATTTTAAGTAATTGAAGTGCTTAAAAATGGCACATATCATCCAACATACTTGGAAAGGAAAGCTATGAAAAGGCCATTTGAGAGTATTTAATGTGTAAGAAATTATCATCATTTACTTACTTGTGTACTTACTCCTTTTTGCACTTATTCTACATTCAGGATTCAATGCAAGTAATACAAATGAGAAATTTTAGAGATAGATACAAAATTAAAGGATTGTCTCAACTGGTTTATTTTAGTGGCTAATTCGAAAAAAGATTATCTCCACTGGTTTATTCTAGTGGCTAATTTGAAAAAAAGATTGTCTCCACTGGTTCATTCTAGTGGCTAAATCAAAACAGGATTGTCTCCATTAGTTTATTCCAGTGGCTGACTAAAAAAAAAAGATTGTCTCTACTGGCTTATCTCAGTGACTGACTTAAAAAGGGATAGCCCCACTTATTCATCCCTGTGGTTGAGCTTAAAAAGATTAATCCCACTAGTCTATCCTAGTGGTTACTCTTAGAGGTTAGTTTCACTAGTTTACCTCAGTAAATGACTTGAAAAATAATGATCTCATTGATTTAATTTGATGAGTGATTTATAAAAAGCTCATTTGAACGAAGATTTTATCTTCCAACGATATTATGCATGATCGACACTCTGAGAACTATGCCTAAATCATAAGGAAAAAGGGACTGTAAGTGTCATGCCCCGAGCCCGGGGACCCGGGGAGTGAGTGATAAGCATACATAACATGAGTCTAAGATCGTCGTATCAGAGTAAGCACAATGGTCACGAAATGGACCCACAAAAACTCCCCCTAGTATACGTGGTTCTAAGGGTTTATAACCTGAACCTGTAACAGTT
>JAVXUM010000030.1:4344013-4355919 GCA_035590655.1 Pouteria glomerata
AAAAGAAAAATAAAATTGACTCTCAATTCATTTGGTGCATCAAATTTAATTCGCTGATTTTGTGATTTGTTTAAGGGGGAGCCTATATGTATATTTTAGTCATAATCTCATACGCGCACAAGCATTGTTTAAATTTTATGGGTTAATTCATCTCATGATGCAAACTTAAAAATTTATTTAGAAAGATAAATTTTAGTTCATTTAAATTTATGAGGATTGGGTGATAGATTTACATATTTGGAGATAGGTGAAGTAAAATTTTTTTTTATCAAATTTGTGAACTTTCCTATCTATTTTTTAGTATTATTATAAATATATTTAAATTTTTTTTGTGTAGAAAAAGATCTTAAAAGAATTTCTCAAAGAGATTCCTTAAAAGGCGTTGTCTATTTTTGATTTATATATTTTTTCTCTGATTTTTTTTAGTACTTGTCAATTCATATCAAAAAAGGGAGAAGTAGAAAATTTATTTAATCTTCAAAATTATTTTAAAATGTTTGTCATATAAGCCTTGATGAGTTTGTTACAAGCGTGTGCAGAAATAATGGAAGCATGAATGAAATTTAATTTAAGTTTTGATATGGAATTGTCAAGTGGGAGATTGTAAGGTTATATTTGATGTCAAATTCATATACAATTTTAAGTTAAATATGAATCAAGGAAGAATTGAAAATTGATGAAAAGTTTTCTAAATTGATGTATAGTTTCCAATTCAATAAAGTTCTCAAATCCAAAGAAGTCAAGATAATTTGAAGAAAGAAAGAATTTTGAATCTAACCTAAATCTTGCAAGTTGCCAAATTGAAAAAGATCGGGTGTGCCGCCTTTGATATATATTTAAACGTGAATTCCAGTAAGGTCCACAGGCAGCAGGATGGGAGCGCGATGGTTCGATCACATGGCGCATGGAGCAGGATGGGAGCGCGAGGGTTTGACCTTACGGCGTAGGCAGCAAGATGGGAGCACGAATGTTTGACCTGTGTATCTTATAAGCGAATTTGTTTCTTATTTTGCCAGTTTAGAATAACTTTATGTAACTCTATATATATATACCTGACCTTAATGAAGAATACATACTTTAGGGGACATATTATAAAGATTTAGAGAGAGTTTTTATTCTTGTGAGTTTAAGAGTTCTTTCTCTAGTATTTATTATTTCTTTACTTTCTATGTGAGACAGAAGACCTGTTTGTAGGATTCATCGAGTGATTCGAGCAAAATTGGCAAAAGAATTCGTGAGAGGGAGTCGTAGAGAATTCGAGTAGGTGAAAGGATTCGTGTGTGTAAGTCGTAGAGAATCTGAGTAGGATCTTGTAACCCGTTGATAGTAGGGATTCTATAATTGAGATTTTTCTCCTTATGAAAAGATTTCCTCATTATTCTTTGGTGTCATTATTTTTTTACTTTGTGTGATTGTTTGGTTTGAAGAATTTTCATACCCTAATTAAGGATGAAGAAGTTGATGAGGTGCATTTGACGGTACAAAATTCTGACCGTGAGCCTAAAGAATTTATTGATTTCGATAATGTTGTGCCACCTACAAATCTGTCTAGATCAATGATAAATCTTCTCTCATTAGAAATCTTGAAACCTAGATCAGTCCAAATCAATGAAAATTCTTCTCTCACTACAAATCCTAAAATTGCTATGTCCCGACCAGTCCATCATTGCTATGTCCCGACAAATCTTGAAACATAGAGATACAGTCCATGATTGCTACATCCCGACCAGAGTTACGGTCCGTGTCTCATTGCTATAGTGTCCATTTGGATTTTGTCATCCCCATGCATTATTCCCCAAAGGTACGTTGATTCACTTTTGAAATTCTTTTAGAGTGAACAAAATATTTCGCGTGGGGTCAAGATCTTTCCATCCCGAAAGAATTGGTGGAGACACCAAGTTTCCACCACCCATTCGCACTTACATAAACTTTGGGAGAAACTTGCACACCGGCTTTATTCATGGTTTGGTGATTGATGGAAGCAATGCATGATTTTCAATCTGACGAAGTCGAGTTTCTTTGCATCCTTAGATAATTGATTGATAATTTCTTTTAAATTGTCTCTTGATCTCCCATAGGATGATCGTTCCTAAAATGTATCTTTTGGTTTACTTTTGTATTTTCTATTTCAAAAATTGCATATGTTAGTTGTTATTATGAATTAAATTTATGAAAATGAATAATGAACGGCCTAGGAGCTGATGATTCCTTCCCCCTGAGCTCTTTAGTTTAATTTTTTTTTCCTTGACTATTGCTTCTCCTATTTGCTAAAATCTCTTTTTAGTTTCACATCGATATGTTTTACCTGCCCCTTTCCAAATAATATCGTACAAGAATAACATTAGATTATAGTTGAGGGTGTTGAAAACCTTGAATTTGGTTTCCAACTTCCAAAGGATATTACATAAGATCGCAGTATAGTTGAAGGTGTTGTCAGGTTTCGAACTTTGAATTTGGTAAATGGGCTTCAAGCCTTCGAGCACCCAATCACTAAGCCTAATTTGCGACTATTCAGTTTAAAGTCCTTTCATTCAGCTTTTAATAGTCAATATTTATGTTGAAACAAGGTTAAAATCTTAAAAGCATGGGCCAAAACTACATCTGTTCGTGAGAATTTCATTAGTTGGCATGACCAAACTATTAGAAAAACACTATATCATGGGGCAAAACTTCATCTGAAGCAATTTAAGTCCAATACACTAGATCCAAGCTATGAAATGACTGTCAACATAAGCAATACTTTTGTCCACCTTCAGTTTCAGGATTAATTAATTATTTATCATTTTCGGAACTGGCTTCAGATTGAGATCATATGTGTTTCAAACTTTGTGGAACATGATTTAATTGAATAATGGAATTGTAAATTAGAATGGTGGTTTCCTGTATGTGTTTTGATTTTCTAAATTAAATAACGTAATTTTTCATCTATTTGTTAGAGTTGGACGAAGAATGTAAAGTTCACGCAGGAGCAAAATCAAAATACACTAATGCAAAGAATGTTGAAGAAGGCAAATCACACTCTGATAGCCATGGCACAAAGATGTTTCTTAAATAGGTGATATCTGAGATCAAGGGATGACCCCAAACTTTGGGGTCTTTTGTCCCGCAATAGGTTCTTTGGCTTGATAGAGAAATTTTGTAACATCACTGGCACCTATGATGACCGGAAGCAAATGGAAAACATATATGATTCACTGAAAAATGATTGTACTGCATGAGAACAAATTAAAAATCAATCTCATGTGGCAACAAGAATGGGTTGCGAGATTCACTCTCGGGTAGTGGCTGCGGACTTGCTCGTACCAGAAGAATAGGTTGCGAGAATGTTAACCAGACACAGAGTGCACACTATCATTAGTGGAATAAGATGATCTAGGTTTATACTTTGATACTACTTTACTTATTCAATTGAACTACATTACAAGATTATTATTGTTTCTCATTGACGAATTTTTCTGGTTGCATTGAACAAATATAGATAATATATAGTTCGACTCTATATTCATTCTTAAATTTCAAATTTGTCCAAATAAGCACGCTTAGTTTATAAATTAATTTTTTTACTATTTATCCTAAAACTTTTTCACAATAAACGTAATATTAATTTATTATTTGACGCTTATATATTGTATATGTAATAATCTTACTTCTATATATATATATATTTGGTAATATCTTACTAAAAAAATTATATTTTATCGACATTAATTATATCAAGACTCAAGTTACGTATGGGGCACGGAATGTTTTTTTAAATCAATTTCAAATAGCTTAAACTTAAATACAAAACTTCAAAAAAGGAATATATATAAACGAATTTTGTAACCTCGCACCCGTGTCCAACCTTACGTAGAAAGCCTAATGAATATATATACATATATATATATTTACACACAGGCTAGACGAGAATGAGAAGAAATATAGTACAAAATTTTTTGTGACAAGCTTTGCGAATTGGATATTTATTTATTTATTTTTTTGGTAAATATGATGTTTCGATACTTATATAAATATAACCACTACATTAAACTAATTTTCCTGCAGAAGTAATCGTTAGAACTCTAATTTCGATGAAACAGCATGTAAACAGAATGTGTCCTTGTGATTTTTGTTTTGGGTTTGAAGTATCTCTAATCCTCTAGTATTCCATAGAGAGAGAGAGAGAGAAAGAGAGAGAGAGAGGGGGGGGGTTTAATTCATCTTTTATAATTCCAAGCCATTCTACGGTAACCCTTTAGTCAAACTCTGCTATTTTTCATCATTTTATTTGTTGATCATGTGAAATACATTAAATTTGGAGAAAAAATTTAAGCATCCTACCAATGGGTAATTGGGATATATGGAATGTGTGTAATAATTAGTCTCTCTATGGGTAATTGAGGTATGATCATAAAATTTTATTAATGACTGCAATATAAAATAATAAGAATAATAATGTCAGAATAATTAATATTAATGTTATTTTGTGTATCAGTAATTTTATCTAAAGTAAACATTTTTAATAGATAATTAAGATTACTTATTAAGAAATTTTTTATTTTAATTTATTTAAACATTCTTTAAAGTTATAGATAGTCGAAAAGATACAAAAAACTTCAATGTATTATTCATTGCTTATGTAATAAATTAAAGATCCCACGAGACAACTACTAACTGCTACTAACAAAATTAATTTGAACCTTTATATGTGTGGATTTATATGGTATCAACATAAATCAATAGTTAATATCTATCAATGTTCAAAATTAAAAAAATTGACGAAAACATCATTTATATTAGGGCAAAAAGGACATATTACTGATAATAATTATTTTGTTTTTAAATTTTGTTCTCTCTTTTTATTCTTTTACCCTGTTTTTATTTTTTTATTTTTTGATAAAATAATTATAGGATAAGAAGTGGGGGGGGAGAAGTTAAAAGAGGAATCAAAATATTGTACAAGTTCACAGAAAAGGGAACACCAAATTAAAATTAGTGCTACATTTATACATTAGTGTACATATATATATACATGTATATCACCTTATGCAGCCATTATCCAAGCATGATTTGCTCTGGCATCATTGCGACTGTTGGTTTTGAGAGGCAAAGTCCTTAACCAATCAAGGTGGCAATCAATCTATTGTTGCTGGAAGTAAATAAGGAGACCCAATTATTAGCCATAGGAAATATATCTATTATACAAAATCACTCATTTGACAAGACATGTGTATGTGTGTCGGCAGAGGAATGGAGCCACATGCCTTTAGGCACGGAGCAAAACTAATATATCTATATATCAATGTTATAATGATGGGGTTCACTTCCCAGTCAAGATACATGTTTGTGCAATATATACCGTGCGAGCTTTCCAAAATCTATATGTGCGAAGGAACGGCACTCTCATTTGCAATTCCGTCACAAATTCATAATCCTCTCTCTCTCTCTCTCTCTCTCTCACTATATATATATATATAACACTAGCATATGGATACGGAATGATGAGTTCTCAAGGAAAGAGAGTATCTTGTTTGGTGGAGGGAGAGGACCCATAATTAGATAGGGCATAACATCTAGTGCGGAGGAACAAAAATCAGGGAATCAAATGATTTTATATCAACCGGATTTTTAGGTCGTAGCAACTACTTATTCGGTTTCAGACGGTTTGGCACGAGTTTAAAAAATCATGGTTAAAGTACATATTACGAAAGTAATGTATTTTTTTATTATTTTTTTTATTTTACAAAAAATTAATGTATATTTACAAGAATATTAACTCATTTAAATTTTTTTTGAACCGTGTATAACATAATTAAAATATGTGAAATTTTATGAAAATAATCTTTACCATTTCAAATGATCAATAGCTCTTTTAAATTGATATATAGATCACGAAAAAAGAAAATTAAATTTACAAACGCAATATATTGTTTTATTGTTAGTCATGGGTTAAACTTCAATTTTCTGATTTATGTTGACTTGAATCAATACTAAAAGTGTGTTTGATATGAAATTGAAAATTAAGGAGCAAATGTTATAAAATTAATTATTAATCTTTTTACTCTCATAATTTTTCACTGTTTTTACTTAACAATTAACCCATCAAAGATAAAAATAAATAAATAAATAAAATATTAACTTATTTTAATTTTTATGAAAGATACTTAACAAAATTAAAATAAATAAAATTTTACTTGATAGCATTTACCTCTTTTTAAAAAAATTAAATATCAATGTTAATAATGTGAAAACACCATATACCATAAAATAAATGTTAAACATATAGTGCTGACAGATGAATTATAGCCTAGTCACGATGGCTAAAATCTATTTTTCTAACATACTTATCAAAAGTTTGAATTTGCAATAAGATAGTAGATCATAGTTTAAATTTAAGAATATTTTCATGTTTGTATAGTGGGTGAGTTCAAAACTAGGAAATAGTAAGGGTAAAAATATAATTTTAAGGTGAGTTAGGTAAAAAATTAAAAAAAAAATAATTGGAGCAAAAATAGAATTTTTAATTGAATAAAGAAAAAATAAATGAGATACAAATGTAATTTTTTAAGTGAGATTTCGTACAAGTCCAACAATGTTTATATAGTTATGTGGCTATTTTAATATCTACTATATTGTTGATAAAAAAATTATCTGGGTCAATGAATAAATTTACTTGAATATATTTTTATTTTTCCTCAAAGATGGGCCATCTAAATCCTTAAAGGGAAAATTAGAGGTCTCCAAAATTCAAGTGGAGCACCAAACCTTATTTGTTCAAAGTCGATCTGTGAAAATTTCCATCAAGTTCGAATAAGACTTGTTTAGTTTTGAATGTGTGTTTTGTGAGATGATTATAATGAAAAAACTAAACTCAATGGTACAAATTAATACCCGATGAACACTCTAGCAAGCATGAGAATATGAAAAAAAAAAGTTTAATGAGTGACAATTTTGGCTTTTAATTTTGGTGCATGTTAGTCAAAATGAGGGTTACTTTTCTATTTGTTCTCACAAATAATTAGTTAATTTGTATTTGTTCTTTCTTAGATTTTGTAATATCATAAAACTTTATCCTGTTGAAAACATTGAAAAATGACACAATACATTATTCTCAAACATAAATGTTGAGCAAAGTTTTCGGATCGATTCTATATAAATATTTATAGCTAATTCATGCAAAATGAATTGAAAAGGGCAAGCACAATAATATAATATTCATATGACTTAGCTATTTTTCTATATTCACATATTTCTAGTTTTCTATTCAAAATCTTCAACAATAGAGTTAAGATTATAATACGGTAACAAAAAATCTTGAATAATTTAAGAAAAACTTTTTTTATCTTATTTTTTTCTTTTAGAAACTCCTTTAAATTTTTCTTTGTTTTTCTACCTGAACGGATGCGTACAACTCATTTTCTTAGTTAAGAAACTAGAATCTTTCTTGAATTGAACTTTGAAGAGTCCTGTGAAATATAAAATTTTATGCCACTTGCTAGGATAAGCTTCCAATTCTGTCTGTCGCAGAGCCCCTATAATTCCAAAAATTACGCAGTGCATGCGAGATTATCTGAACATATTTTCTTGGGTTTTCCTAGGGAAGCAAATGACCATGTAACCTATTCCTAAATCCTATAGAAATATTGGACCATAATGTGGGCGCTCCCAATATTCTCTGTGTAGTCATTAGTTCGAGTCTCTTCAGGTCATTGGAGAGTTTATTCGATCGTTAATTTCAGGGTTCTCAGGAAATAATCGAAGTGCGTGCAAACTGATCTGGACACCTTGAGTTATCAAAACAAAAAACTAAATAAACCTAAACAGTTAGCTAATGTTTCTAGTCATAGTTGATGTTTCTAGTCATACTACGCTCAAAAAAAGTTTTATTTTATTAAAGCCAATATAATAGATATTGTCAAGTCCAATTTTTTTTTAACATCCAAAAATATCTCAAAATTAATCTGGCTTGTTCAAACGGGATGAATAGTGACATTCCCTCCGACTTCTTCATATATTTTAAGACATTCCTATATCCGAACATAGCATCAGGGAAAAATAGATTAAAATTTATCTTATTACCAAAATCACTCAAGATGAATTCAACTAAATGACAATACATAAAATCTCACCCAGTCATCAAGTTCAAAATGAATGTAACACTGGCAAATGCTCAAAAATTGGAAAAAAAAAAATATTAAATACATTTCATTTTTAATTTCTCACGCTTTAAAAATACTATTCATCATAAAACAAAAAAAAAATATATATATATATAGTGTTAAAAACTAAAAGAGAATTTACATTTAGTATTCTCAAAATTAAAACGCATAAAAAAATCTCCACAAAACTTCTTTTCAATCCAAAATACAATACCTAAAATCTCTCCCAAGCGTCAAGTTCTAAAATGCTAACCAAACACACCCAGTGAATATACTCAAAAATCAATATTGACCACCCAATCAAAAACCATTAAGACTTTTTTTTTTTTATAGCCTTTTCTCGCACACATCCTTATCGCACCAAAATGTGCTCAAGTCAATATATTCCAGAGAAAATCAATGTGGGTGTGGGAAGTCCCACTTCCCATTAACAAAAGAAAGAAAAATTCTCCCAATGGATTGTAATCCCAAATTCTAATGTGGTCTGAGCCGCGTTCCCTGAACGCAACAAAGCATGCGTTGTAGATTTTTCTCATACATAATCTATCAACTTCTACAGGACCTAAATACATTTAAACGAAAACTTCTCCCTTGTACCAACTTTTCTTTACACTCTCCTTCCCTTTCTATTCCACCACATTGTTTCTCCCCTCTACTTGTATATGCACCAGCCTGTAAGCTAAAAGGAAAGATCAAGCAACTAAACAATGGAGATTAAAAAGGAAAATCACGAACACAAAACCCCCCTCTTGCAATACAAATCCCCACTCGAACAAACAAAGAAAGCCCTCATGCAGAGAATCATTAGCCAGACATTTCACAGCACTTCCCATTTAGCCAACCGTTTGCCCACTGGTGCAGTTCTTGGTTACCAACTTCTATCACCCATTTCCACCAAAGATGGAGAGTGCAATTCAGTCCAAAGGTACTTCACAGCCGGGCTGATAGCTCTCTGTGGGTTGTTGTGCTTCCTCCCGAACTTCACAGATAGCTTCAAGGACAAGAAAGGGAACGTATGTTATGGGTTAGCCACATTCCGAGGCATGGTGGTGATTGATGGCTCGGCTCCTTTACCAACCAATGATGCTGCAAAATACAAGCTGAAGGTTATCGATTTTTTGCACGGGCTAATGACAGTTGTGGTGTTTGCAACTATTGTGATGTGTGATCAAAACTTTGTGACTTGCTTCTTCTATCTGGCACCATCGGATGAGATCAGAATAGTACTTGCAGTGCTGCCAATTGGAATCGGGGTTATTTGCAGTTTTGTTTTTGTTTTTTTCCCCAACCAACGCCATGGAATAGGCTTCCCCCACATAGCTGATAACTAGCAGTGCTGCTTTTTCTATTCCGCCAGTAATTGTGAACCTCAGTTTGCTTTTTCCGTTACAAACATCAATATTCTCCATTTCTCCTCTTTCAAGGTTTCGAGCTGTGTAATAAGTTCTTCCCTTGTAGATGGACCGCTGAAAATTCAAAATAAAAAATAGTTATATATGGGGCTGCAAAATGCTGCTTGTATGTGATGGGTCATCATTAGCAAAATAAATAATCAACCCCTTTGACTTCTTGTTTGAAGAAGTGCGTTTCCCTTTAAAAATACATTCCCCCTTGAATCATCTCTTGATCTCCTCTCGGATGGTCTTTCCTAAGATGTCATTAAGTTTTCTTTTATATTTTGTATTTTCTATTTAAAAAGTTGCATGTATTAGTTATTATTTTGACTTAAATTTAAGAAAATAAGGATGAGCAAGGAGTTAATGATTTGTTCCCCCTTCTTCTCCTTGGCTTAATTTTCTTTTATTGACTATTGTTTATTCTCTTTACGAAGTTCTCTTTTGGTTTCACATCAAATTGATATAAGAGCCCAAAATCTTAAGAATTCATAATTTGTCATTGTTTTCCAACGCCATCCGATCGACAACTCTCTGACAACCTCACTGGTTTTTGGCAATCTCTAGCAGTCCCACTCTACCAATGACTCCTTGCAACTCCTTATTATTTTTCCAAGCACTTATTGGTTTTCTGACAACTCGCTATTTTTTAAGTGATGTTTCAATAACATTCCAGGAACCTCCAGTACTATCAATGGTAACCTACAGTGCTCTCAGTTTCAGATATATATATATACACTAGTAAATACCGTATAAAATATAAATTGTTCATCTCGTAATTTATTTTTAATTTTTTTTTAATTTTTTAAACTTATTTTTATTAAAATTTATTATTTTTTTAATTTTTAAAATTATCTATGCCAAATGTATATAAATATAATTTAATCTGTAAATAATTCAAATATGCATTTATAAAATAAACATACATGAAAAATTGTAAAAATAATCTATACGGTATTTAATAAACATGTAAAATTTTATTATTTATTACAAATACAAATTTTAGAAAAAATTATTTAACAAAAAATGAGAAAAGTAAATGATTGGGTTTTCAAAGAAAAACATTTATAAAAAAATAGAAGAATACATTTTTTTTGTAAAGTGACCGAAAAGATAACTAAAGTGTAAATGTATACGTATTTAAAATTAATTACAGAGCAAATTAACTATTTTTATTTATCTATTTATATTTATTTTGAATAAAAAATTTGGCTTATTTAAAAAAAGAATTTTCTCCATCCAACAAACAATTTGCTTTTTTTACCACAAAAATCTCAAATTTTGACACAAAAAGTGAAAAATTTTATGTATTTAAAGTTTTAAGTTTTAAGTACATTTCAATTAATTTTTTTTGTAAAAAAATTAAATTTGTAATTTAAACGTTTATTCTTTAAAATTAATTTTTAAAGAATTTTAAATTTAATTAAGAGGTAGATAACTGTTAAATCAAAACGTTATTTTTATAAAATTAATTATAAATTATTATATAGTAAGTTAGTTATTTTTATTGATTTATTTGAAATTATTTTTAAATAAAAAATTTTGCCTAAAAATATTTATAAAAAATAAGAAAGTATGTTTTTATATAAAGTGACCAAAAAGATAATCAAAATGTAAATGTATACGTATTTAAAATTAATTATACAATAAATAAATTATTCCTATTTATTTATTTATATTTAGCTAATTTAAAAAATTTTTGAAGAGGCACAAAAATATAATTTGACGTGTAAAAAGGTGTTTGAAGTTTAAAAGAATTCAAAAAATTTAAAAAAAAAAACTTCAAAAGTTTTTACCCTTTTAAACTTCAAAATAATTAAATCTGTCAAAATCTGTTCTAATGAATTTTGATAATTTTTTTAAAAAGTTTTGATTAATATTTATATCAAAAAATTTTATAAAATTTTAAAAACTTTTAAAATTTTTAATTAAAAATTTATCACGTATTGTTTTAAAAAAAATATTTTCTTACTTTTCTTAACTTTTCATTACATCTAAATCCTCCATCTCCCAAAAGGCAATCATTCCTTTCACAGCTAACCCGCCTCCTCCCAAAACGCCCCAAATGTGTGCCACACACATATATATATCATGTCCAGGAGAAGTGTTTTATTATATAACTAGTAAATACCCGTGCAAAACACGAATTGTTTATCCCGTAATTTATTTTTAAGATTTTTTTTAATTTTTTGAACTTGTTTTTATTAAAATTTATAATTTTTTTAATTTTTAAAATTATCTATGCACAAAGGTATATGAATATAATTTAATCTGTAAATAATTCAAAGATACATTTATAAAATAAACATACATGAAAAACTGTAAAAATAATTTATACGGTATTTAATAAATATGTAAAATTTTATTATTTATT
>JAVXUM010000030.1:4425803-4442311 GCA_035590655.1 Pouteria glomerata
GTTCTGACGGATTTTAAAACCGTTCCGACGGATTTCTCTGCAAAAGTCAATATTTTTCACTATTCATCTCTGAAAAATGTAATTTATCACCAAACACCTAAATATTACTCAAATCATATTTTTTATTATTTTTCGTTATTTTTCATTACACCAAACAACCCCTTTATCATACCAAACACCCCCACACAGTTAAAAATCGTAAAACGTGCGAAGAATCTTCATTGGCTTTGGTATTGACGGGCATGCTTTCCACAGTTGAAGGTACAGACGGAGGAAAAAAAAAAATCTGCAAATGAACTTGTCTTGGTGTCGTGAGTAGGAAGTCAAAGCATTCAATTCCTCCGGAGGGGCAAGGGGGAAGAATGCTAGTACCGCGTAGAAGTAGAGTTGCTTTTTTTTTTCCTTTTTTATTTTTTTTTTGGACCAACGACTTTTTTTCTGGAAGGTTTGTACAAGTAGACTAATGTCTACAACAAAAGTAAAAATAAATAAATAAATAAACAAAGAAGAAGCCAACAAAAGCGAAGTTCTTTCATAGTTTCATTGGCTTTTTTTTAGTTAAGGGTGTGTTTAGTTTATTAACAATTATTTATTTTTGATTTTACTGTGTGAATTATAAATTTACAATTTATTTGATTTTATCTCACTTTTTCTTATTCTAAATACACCTTAAATTTAAGTTCAATTGGCACCAGATAAGAATCTTTGATTGATAATAGTGTAAATAATTTGTTTCATTTGATTTAATTTATAAAAAATCTATTAATTAAGGTTGTGTATAGGTTGAGCTCATAACAAATCCGAAACAACTCAATATTTATTGAGTTAAAAAAATTAGACTCAAAATCAAACTTAACATTAGGGGTAGACCTGGCAAACAGGCCGGGTTGAGTATCCGCGGACCGGGTTCATAGATTCTCAGGTACACAAGTATAGATACAAAAAGTATCCATTTATAAATGGGTACTTTTTAGATGTACTTGTACCTGTACTTGCAGGTACAGGTACAACCCGCGGGTACATTTCTATTTTTCACTTATTTGAAAAAAAAAAAAGAAAAAGAAATAAGTTGTAATTGTTCTAAGGCTTGGTTTGGAAAAAAAAAAAAAAACCAGTTTTTTTTGTGTTTAGGAAGTGAAAAAAAGCTAACTTTTTAATAGTTATATTTTTAGCTTTTTATTAATTTGACAGTTTTGTCCTTCATAATTTAAAAGAAATTTAAAATGTAAGAGTATAAGTTTAGTTATTTTAGAAAAAAACAAAAAAAGTTAAGTAGTTGAGTAGATAGAGGAATGCCAAACGGAGTCTAATTTTCTAACTCATTCAACCTAAAACTTATTTCAGTCCAGTGCCATCAAATATGCAACTTGCAAGGTGTATCCACTCTCAAACTACGCATCTGACACACCAAATATAATATATTAATGTATGATATCATATAAATATAAATTGTTCTTAGAATACCAAAAAAATAATTAAATATTTCATTCTGTATGATTCGTTTTGAAATAGAAGGTTTAGTAAGTAAGTAATAGAAATATATTTATTTATTATTAAAAGCAATTAAATAAACGGGTACACCCGCGGGTATCCGTGGGTTGAATTCGTGGACCTGCGGGCTTATGGGTCAAAGCACAAAAAGTACCCGACATTTTTTGGGTATTTTTTTATAGACCCGGTACCTATTTTTTTGGGTACACCCACGGGTACCCGGAGTTACAAGTACAATATTGCCAGATCTATTCGTACCCTAGTCTCACAAAAATCAATTTTGAGAGCAACGGGGGTAGCAGAAACGGAAGTACAAAAGCATGCCCACTTTCTAGCATTAAAATAATCATGTTTAAATTTTCCAAACGAGACACGTCTGCCAGAATTTACAAACGTGTAAAATATATAATTATAAAATGTATGTGTGCAAAATACGATTAGAGTTACAGCCGAGTACGAACTACCAATATAAATTAAATAAATAAATAAAAGGTCAAAAAAAAAAAAATACCCTATCCTCCAGCAAGGATGGAATAATTGAACTTCTTATGCATCCGCTGTCAACAGTAATAAAATCTACTGCAGCTGCAAGCTAGAAGACCAACAAGAAGCTAAACATGTCACGCCAAAAGCATGACAGTGTATATAAATCTTCATCTCATAGACAGTATTTGAGCACAAGGTGGAATGCACATTTTACAACCCAGCTAAACATTGGATCCTACTACATGTTAAGGGCAAGATACAATTCGTTCTAGTAAGATTTGTATACGAAGCCCATAGAAAAGAAAAAAACAATTGTACCTAAGCAGCCACCTACGGTGATGGAAACCGGTAACACATTGTCAGGATTGCAAGCCTCATAAAAATACTTAGATACCAAAATCCCGTGCTTCAAAAGATTCTGATCATTCTTCAACGACATTAACCAATTCATACTCAACAAGCGATAGGTTGTTATCCTCCTTAACCACAAAATTTTCCGGCTCAGTGACCTCAATGCGCCCCCATTTGTCAACTGCTAGCCTCATAGATCCTTTGAACATGTCTATCTTTGCATTTCGAATAATCACAAAGGCACCTGGTATCATGACATCAACTGCAAATAACCCCCCAAAAAAGTAAGCACGCTAACAAATGAAATCCCCCCCCTTCCTCCAAAAAAATAAAAAATAAATAAAACAAAAAAAAAAATAAAAAAGATGGAACGAGGAGTGAGCTTCGACATTTATAAAAGTAAAATAAAATAATATTATTATATTCTAGAAGAAATAAAGAAGAGAGAAAAGAAGATACTTTGACAACAATTGAAGTCATACGTGGTTCAACCATGTACTTGTTCTCATCTCTTTACATATAAATATATATATTTAGAAATTTTATGACAATGAGAACCTACAGCTACTACCTTTTAATTATGCACTAGATTAACCCATTGGACTTGTGCAATAACTTGCAATCTAAGCAAATCAGCTAAACCTACAGAAAATCCGTGTGAAGGCTCACCCCCAAGGAGGAGCTCATTGCAATCAAACTCAAGACCTCCCTAAGGAAGGCTTGAGATGTGGTTAACTGGACTAGTAGATGTATTTTTTTTCTTTATTCTACTTTATCATATGTATATGTTTATATATTTGATTATCAGCGAATCACCACCCAAAAAAATCTTGACTTTTTACATACAAACCTCATGGCTGCACTACCCCACTACATAGATGGGTAAGACAGTGATTTGCCTCTAGAATGGCCCTCAAGGAAAATAAAACTTGGGTCGCATTTGTTTACCAGATATGGTTGGGGAATTGGAGATGTAGTTTACAATTTTTAACCAAGTTGACTTTAATCATGTGTTTGCAACATTAGAACTCCGGCCTAGACTTTATATCCCCCAAAATGGGGGATGAGTAATACAATGGGAGTGGGATAACATATCCCCCATCCACGGATTTATTTCCCACCAAAATCTAAATATACAGAATTATTTTTTGTCACGTCTCATGTCAAATCACATCTTTTATCTTACTTCATATTTCACTGACTAAACACCAAAAAATAATCTCATATAAAAAATTAATCTAATGTTATATCCAATCCCACATATTATCTCATGATATTACTTATAAGCCATCATCCAATCCCTCTAATCAAACATAGCCATAGTGGATGAGATTGATCCTGAAACCTCATGCCCCTAACATTTAGACTTAGACTCACCCACCATTTGAGTTATCCCTTGAGGTTCATCTATTTTCTTGTACTCTCCATCCCAAAGTTGAGATATCTATTTTTAATAACAAGATGCAGAACAATGACACAATTTTTTGATGGTGTCTTGGCCAATTTTGGTGCATTTAGTTATATTTCAATAGAAACATTAGAATTTTCCCAATTTGTAATTAATTTTGTATACGGGAGTATGCCCCTAAGACGATGTAAGTATTTTCCCATTTAATCCAAATTACCTTTGCCTACCCAAAAAAAAAAATTAGAATTTTTGTTAACCACGAATATTTCATGTTAATTTTCAAAGAAATAGAAAATCCTCATCAAATTGAAATCTTGTTCTTAATTCACAACTAAAAAAACAAATAAAGAATAGAGCATATCAAAGGGTGAATATCATGTTCTATATTCACATATCAACCATATAATGGGCCATATATATTGAAAGTAACATCCAAAAGTATTCCAAAGAAAATCAATTAACGCTTATTGTTGCTTTTGAGCACATGGTATCTCCTGCTCTTCCTTATGGTTTGAGTTCCCCTGGGATCGTAATGTTGATGCTTTCTATGCAGGTTAACCTAGCTACCCCATGGGCTGGATTTGTATGATTTTACCAATTTAAATGTAAACAAGGAACAAAAGGAATGAAGCTCCAAAAGCATTTCATTGCAAGCTGAAGGCTTTCTATACTTCATATTTGGTTGGAATCACTTCCCTTGGTTTGTTGTACCCATAGGTGCAAGTTCCAACCTTCAAAAAAGGGAAAAAAACTATAAAGAGGTCTATATAAATTACATTATTTATGAAATCCAGATCAACTGAAGGTTTTTAAAATGATCTCATTTTTCTTATCCTCATTTTATTTTAAGTACAAAAAGTAAATCAAGGGGGCGTTTGGATTAAGGATTTATCAAGGAAAAATAAAAGGAAACGGGATTCAAAAGTACTTCTCGTGTTTGGTCTATATTGAAAAATGATAGAGAAAACACATGGGATTTAATAAATTAAAAATAATTAAATTAGAAAACCAATTTATTAATGACGTGCCTTCAATTTTCATACATTTTGCAATCCACTCAAATAATAATAATGCATTTGAGTTTAGATTTCCTTCCCTTTTTTCCTCCTCTTTTCCCTTGTTTTTTCTTTTCCCTCCCTAAATCCTCACTCCAAGCACACCCTATGTTTTGGGTCAATGCTGCCAAAAAAAAAAAAAAAACTGATACCGCTATTAACACCATTGTGCTCATTTAGACATGACGACTTCTTGAGCATTGTATTCAAAAAAGCAGAGTGCCCGTTTAGATAATATGCAAGTACATTTCCAAGTTTATGAAAGCACTGCATTGTCTTCACAGTTTAGAGTTCGAGATGCACAGAACATTCAAACAAAATTTTAACACAAAATCGTTCAAAATGTCATTTTCTGAAATCTGAATTTGTAGCCGGGATATCAAATCATGTTGAATTACCACTGGAAACTGTGCAACTAAAATTTAGACCACGATAACAGCATTACCCTCTGATTTGGTCTATAATCCCCGATTCGTTAAGAACATATTAAGCATTTGTGTTTATATGCAAAAATTAAAAATAGATAAAAATAAATCAGTTTTTCACACTCCCAAGTGTCTGTTCGGTACTCAACCCCCCCCCCCCCCAAAAAAAAAAGTGTCTGTTCGGTGATCGGATAAACGAAGCATTAGGAAATTTGAAGATATCGGACTCAAAAGTAGAATGTCAAGCTTAATCGAGAGAGAGAGGGAGAACCTTGGTCGTTACGGGCGGTGAATAGAATGGTGCCAGTTTCGTCACCAACGAGGCACTCAGCGATTCGATTTTTACCGGAACTGCCACCTCTGCGGCTGATGAGCTGAGAGTTGCGACCTTTCTTTTGCAAGATGGGGTCAGAGCTGAGGACCTTAACAGTGAGAGTGTGGCCATTCGTCCCTGGCTTCAGCTGATCCACTTTCACGAATATCGGCTTCCGCATTCCCGGCTTCGAAACCGAACCGCCGCCACCGCCCGCTGGCTGCTGCTGTTGTGGTGCCGTCGATGCCATCGAAATGGAAGGGAAAAGAGAATGCTTTGTTTTTGTTTGTTTTCTGAGACGCAAAACCTAGCCGTGATCCCACAGGAAATTTGGGCTGTTTCGAATCCAGAATGGAGCCTGGCACGACGACGTATCAGCCTCGCCAAATATTAATTTTATGAGCCCTAAAATTTGATGAAAATGTACAAAATATTCATATGATTTCTAAAATTACACTAATCCTGAAGATTTTAATTTAAAAAGTTATACTAATTAAGGTGTGTTTGGAGTGACATATAATTAATAAAAATTATAATTTTATTATTTATACAGTGAGATAAAAAAATTAATTTTTTTTTAAATTTTTAAATATTTTTAATATAAATTAGTGCTACAAAAACACTGTAAGTGATTTTGCCAACATAGAGTCAACACCATGACACATCAAAGATGATCCAGGCGAATTCGATCCTTTTAAATTCACAATTTCACATGTAAGCTTGAGTTAGAGATCTATATATTTAGGAGGTGTTTGGTGTGATAAAAAATAAAATAAATTGAGATAAATTGTAAGTTTATAATGCGTAATGTGAGATAAATTTTTAAAATTTTTCAACAAAAATTTTTACGCCAAACACCTCCTTAATTATCTAATCAGTTTAAATTTTAGGGTACATCTTAGTAGTTTCGACTGATAATCAAATATTCTTAAAATTTAAATTAATATTCGGATGATCAAAATAACTTAAAATAATAAAAAAAACACGTGCTTATGTCTTATCATTGATAAAGTACAAGCGGACGCCAATTGAGATAATGAAAACAAATTAAAAGAATTTATAACATAATATAAAAAGTAGGTAAGTGTAATTTAAAAATCACAAGCATATTTTTTGTATGTTTATCAAATCTTATGAATAATCAATATAATTTATTTTAATTTTTTATATATCTATTACTTATTATATATATATATTATTGCGGTTGATTACCAGACATTTGAGGCTTAAAAGTCCAATCTAATTTCTGGATTTTTTTTTTAATTTTAAAAATGACTTATTGATCCATGTGAATAAATTAAGATATAATTTAAAATATTTTAAATTCTAAAATTTAAAATTCAATGATATGTCGCATTAAATATGGAATAATCTACATTAATATAACAATTATCTATATTAAAATTTTAATTTGCATATCTCCAATTTAGAGTTTCAAACTCAAATGACACGTTAGGAATTCATTGAACCTTCTACGTGAATTTTGAATTGATTGTTACTAAAATATGACAATGATATTTAAAAAGGATTTACATTAAATGTTTAATTTAAAAAAATTAAATTTAAACTCTTAGACTCAATTATTAGACATAATGGTGTTATTTACATATGATGTTGAGAAATATCGAAATTATTTAAATTAAATATTTAATTTACAAAGTTTCAATTTAAACCTTTAAACTCAAATGATAGTTATTAAATATTGATAGAGTACACCCAACCAGTCTATTGCACCTGATCACAAGTTCCATGTAATCGATCGATCACCGTTGGTTCGACCCGACTAACCGATCTTGTTGTAGGGGGAACCGATCGACCTACTTGAAGTGAACAAAATTGTTTACGTCATAGTTACTCCACCTCCTGACATATTTCGTGATACTCGCTTATTGGGGCACTAACTACTCACTAACGGTTTTGATAACTAATTAATGAATATCTGCATATGAGAATTTTCAAATACACTTGGTACAATGTAATTGGATGAGAAGCTTGATTCAACATTATTCACATGCATAACGTTTATGCAGGTCCGGTATATCTTTATAAATATATCATTTCCAGTGCACAGGTACATACAATACTCTTTCCTTATTATTATTCTACCAAAATATTTTCCTTGAACTCTTTTACTAACTTAAGTATTAAAAGTTTTTTGACAGACACCACACTGATGTCAAGATGGTTACTCGAATTCGGCTTGAATCATCCAAGACACTCACAAAGATGATGGTGATAATTAAATCCAAACACATTCAAAATCTTGAAGTACGTTTCCACTAATTACTATTTTTTTAAGACATGCAAGGAAACAATGGTCAACTTATTTGGAAGGTTAAAAAAATAGAAAATATATACATAAATTTTCCACATCATTAAAATTTTTAAAATTATAACTTTAATTTAATAAAATGTTTAATACGCAATTAAACTTTGTTTAATAAATTGTAATTTTTATTTTTATTTTTTTTAAAAATCCATTACACCATTCCCTGTCAAAGAGATATGGTTGTAATTTAATCTAAAATTTTATGTATTAAGATTTCCTACAAAGAATTTTGATAAAATTTTTTTTTCTTTACCACCTCTTTTATTCTATCTTTTTATACATCCGTTGTAGTCTATACGTTTCAAGTTAGAAAGTTCTAGATAGCTTATATGTTACGGTATGTTGTTCCAACTATTTTCACTTTAGTTATTGTACTTATTATTCTTTCTTCTTTCTATTATATTGTATTAAATAATGATATTTTTAACATTCTATTTGTTTGACAGTAATTATCTTCTTAATAATTTATTATTTATTCCAATTTCTATAAGAGAGATTAAGTCATTACATGGGATGAGAAAAAATTTAATTCAAAATTAGAAAATTAAACACAAAAATGATATTTTTTTGGTGCCGTAATGAATGACAATAAAATCTTTCAATAAAATATCAACTAACACAAATAGTAACAGTGACCAAATTTCTTTGATTCACAATTTTGTGCATTAATTATTTACGTTATAGTTGTAAATATTTAAATTTTAAATTCATAATAACATCTTAGAAATTATACGTAATAACTTGTATTTTCATATATATTATTTTTCATGATACATTAAGTTATAATCTTATGTGTTATTTGATGTGGTTGATTTGACGCATGGATTCATTTGATTGTTCAATTTATAGTTTGGGCATGGTCATGTTGGGTTAGTAAATAATATTCTAGTTTGTCTTACGCACTACACCATGTTATTCTCTATGTGCATGGCTTTCCTTGTGCGCACGTCTTGAGCCCTTTTTTGTACGTATAGTCAATTCTAACTATCAGTACAATTTACACTTTCTTATTTTGATTTTTTGATTTTTTTTTTTATTATAACTTTGAATTTCATTAATGGTAGGCACCCACCCTATACCTAGTTTACACCTAGTTTGTCATCTCACCCACTTGTTCTTTCCATTCATCATGAATTTTTTGGTCTATATATATGTATCTATATGTGTGTTTTTGGGAGTGTTTGATAGAAAAATCGAGAGTAAGAACTGAGTTTGTGGGATAGTATTTTTCAAAAAATTTCACCTTCTTCTTTGTTTCATTCTCAAATTAGAGTTCTATGGAGTGCATTGTGACTCTTGGTTGGGTGTTGAGGTGGTTTGGTTTGACATTTCTAAAGCTTTCTGAGTCATTTTTTTCTTCTTCTTTCAAGCAACATAAAATAGGAAACTTTGTGTTCTTATTACATTAATGTTATAATAATGTATACAACAAGTGTAATAATGATATATCGTATGATACATACTTATTTTGGTAATCAATACATTGCTATATGTACATATACTAGTAAATAATGGTTTGTGCAAAGTACGAGCTAATATCAATATATGCATATATATATATGTATGTATAAATTTATTAAAAATATATTTAGAAAAAATAGTGAGGAAAAAAAGGAACAATGAAAGAAAAATAAATTTAAAAATGAAAAAAAAAATAGAAGAAACTATAAAATTTTAAATGAATACCCTTATTTGGATAAATTTAAAAATATAAGAAAATAAAAATATTCATCAACGTATTAGTTTTTTTAATTTAACTAATTAATTGCTTGTATTTTTTATCACAACCTAAACAAGAGAGGAATTTTAAATTTATAGCATTTTTTTTCTGATTTTGACCTTTTTCTTATTTAAGATTTATTATCACTTTGCCTTTTTGTATATATTTTTTAAGAGTTATGTTTTTGTATTTTTATTTTTATTTTTTTCAAAATTATATTCTTTTTTCTTTATTCTATCTTCTATATATCTATTTTATATAATACACCATGATGCACTTTCAACGTATATATTTTTTTCCAATTTTTTCATTTTTGCCATTGTTTCATATTTTTTTATCCTTCAAGTGTTGTTCTTACTTTTTTTTTTTTTTTTATAAACTCATATATTATGTTATTAATTATTTTTTATCTTTTTGATTATGTTATTTTATATTTATTCATCTCTCCCTCTTTCCATCTCTCTTTCTCCAAATAAAAAAAGATAGGGATTCAAAACTTTTTCTTTTATTGAAGTTGTGTCTAGACCAAGAACTTGTCATGAAAAAAATAAAAGGTAAAGATTCAAATGCATTCTCTTGTTTAAGGAAAAGGAAATTAAGAAACTGATATCTAGCTTAAGAAAAGGAAATTAGTAAGCCATATAATAAATATGAAGACTTCTTTGGCACAATAATTTTCTACTACAATGGAGAACAACAGCAAGCAGTATAATTCATGCGATGAAAAGATTGATTCAATAATGACCTCGAAGTCAGAAAAAAGTTTTTTGTCTAGTTCTTTCAAGAGATCTTCTCCATCAATGTCAACATAAGTTTGTCAAATTAACTTACGTTGGGTAAATTCCTATAAGCCAAAATTTGAATTATCAAAGTCTCATTTGTTCCCCATCCTGCATTAATATTGATTAAACTACTCATTCTCTAGCCAATGAATATCAACAAAAGCTCAAGGACAAACCAATGCTTATAGTGGCAATGCATCCAACCGCAACCAAATCAAATTCAAAGCTTTTATAGCCCTAGAGTTCACCAATTAGGTATCAAAACAATAAATTGGGAAAATGAAAACTAATCATCTGACAATCTGACGAAATTATTGTAGTTTGTCTTGTATTTCACAAATTAAAACCACCATCAAGTGTCTATCAAAGATATGAAATTAATTGTAGGGAATTGCATAGAAAAACTCCCAGAATCAAATTCCAATACTATCATATAAAATTATATGGAATTGAGAGTGGCAAAACAAAAATAGCGATAGCTATCAAAAAGTATTTTTCCACTGCTTTAACTAAGTGGCACCCCTCTTCTTAGCACAAAGTCAAGGGTTCAAGTCATCTTACCTTCCTTTTCTCAAATAAAATGATATATTTGATGTTCTTACACTGAAAAAATAAATAAATAAGTGATGATGCTTCAGTAAGTAGAGGTTTTTGCACAACAATTCCAAGCATATAACTTCAAATCAGATATAGTGGGAGAGAAAGCCTCCTTTCTACCATCAATTAATCAACAATGTAAAACCAAAATGGTTAAGTCTAGTAATGCCTCATATGTCATGCTCCAGAAAGTCAAATCGGAATAAACTAATTAATGATCATTTCAATATAAATAAAATGAAATTTATACCTGAAAAGGCTAGAATCTAAATTGAAATCGAAATACTTAAACCCATGCATGTGACTATTTGCACAGTCCAAACTATAATAATCTAAATTATAATAGTGAACCTATCAAAAATATCGGGAAGGAAAGAAACCCATGCAATCCAACAATTAAAACAATCTAAGATTTGAAACACAGATTACGTATTTACATAAATATAAATAATATAAAGAGAGAGAGATCAAAGAGAATCGATTATTGCTTTGTCTCTTTCCTTCCCAAAATTGATTGCCTTCTGTATCAGAAAATCTTTTTCTAACCCTAAACATGGTCTCTTGTTCTTCAATTCCTCTACTTATCTGATAATAGACTAAGATGATGCTAGCATAGAGATGGATGAGAAGGAAAATGAAAGTGATTGAAGACGGAAACATGGTATAGAGGTAGTTGAGGGTACAGATGTGAGAGACGTGGCCAGAGAAAAAAAAAGAGAGAAAAGAGAGAGGAGAAAATACTAGCAACGAGATGAAGATGGAAAAAGGGAGTGTCGTGGCTCATCTACAACTTCACATGATGAAGGATAAGATTAACATTTTAAACTTAAATTCAAAGCCAGAAAAGAAACAAATTATTAAAATAAGGCCGTTGAAAATGAACTTTCGTTGCAGCTTATTACATAAAGATTGATATATATATATATACATATATGTGTTTCTGAGGAAGAAAATGATGACCATTGTTTCTAATACATGTTAAACTCTTGATGTTTTAAGAAATTGAGATTCTAATTACTTTTATACGCTATAAAGGACTGAAAATGAATATAAACATTTAACTTTCAGAAGTGGAGGCCAAAAACATAGTAAGATAGACTCTTGATGCTAGAAGTCTATCATGTAAACGATTACGTGAAGGTAGTGGACCTTACTTGGATTTTGGCATCTCATGCGCACGAGAGAGCCTTCATATGTATATATGGAACTTTTAAGTATTTTTTTTGAATATTTAATAGGTACTTTTATAACAAAAGTAAAATTTTTTATTGAAAAACATCTCATTTTTCAAAGAACGTAAGCATTCGTATGATAATAAAAAAAATATCGTAATGTACTTAGTAAATGCTCCACATTGATTTTTTTTTAATGCTAATATAAAAAATTAGCTTTTACAATTTTTTTTAATTAAGGAAAAAGAAATAAATAAAGATATATATGTATATAAATTATATATGTGTGTATATATTTTTTATTGTTTACATATTTTTTTAATCTCTTTATTTTTAAATATTTTATTTTAAAAAATAATAGATTTGATGAATCATTCAGATCCAAATCTATTAGTTTTTTATTCCAACAGATTTAGATCCATTGGGTCACATATTTAATTAGATAGATCTTATCTAATATTATTAAATCTAGTCCAAATCGAATTTGGACGAAAACTAACATATTGACAGGCCTAAGTGTATATTTGTTAGCTTTGAGTTAACCATTGGGTAAAGTTTGGAAAATAAAAAAGTTATATAAATATATATATAGCTACACGTTATTAAAAAATTATTATTATTATTATTATTATTTTTTTTTGTGTTTTGCCCCCAAAAAAATTTAGTTACTAAAAAATTAATTTGACATTTTTTTTATGTTAGCTTGATTTTTTTATTAATTTGAAATTTTGATCTCTTATAATTTGACATATTTAGTTAATTTTGCTTTTTATAATTAAAAAAATTTAAAATATAAATAAATTTAATTATTTTTAAAAAAATTAAAAACCCGAGTAACTTGATCGTTCTTCTCGTGCACACACTAATGTAAAAAAGATTAACAATTTACTTCTTAATACCGTAAAACAGAAATACAATGAATGTATTTAAAATTATATAAAATTATAAATATTAATGTCTCATATTTTATATAGTGAATAAAAAATTTAAATTTTATAATCTTATAATTCATATTTATAAAAATTTATATTTTTTATAATTCTAAATGTTGCCAATATCACAATTTTGATAGCATAACAAATAAAACGGTTTATAAAACTTTATATTTTTTTTTATAACTCTAAAATGTGAATACCACGATTTTGGTAGCATAACAAATAAAACCGGTTAAAAAAAAAAAAAAAAAGCCTTGAAGGGCACCAAACCGCGGACCAAAACAGGGGCTAAAAAAAATGAAGAAAAAGCTACCAACGAAACAAGGCTTCTGCAGAAAGGAGTCTCAAATTTGAAAGAGGACTTGAATAATTTAGGGGTGTTTGGTACGATAAAAATGAGATAAAATAAAATAATTTATAAATTTATAATCTGTGTAATAAAATAAAAAATAGATAATCTTTAAAAATTTTTCAATATTTTTTAACAAAAACAAACACCACTTGTTCCGTAGTTCTTATCCTCCCGCCAAAAGCACCTTACCCTCTCTCCTTTCTCGCCGCAACTCAAAAGTCCCCTCATCTCCCCATCTCCCCGTCAAGGCATCAACAGGCCTCCCATGCCTCTGTCGAAGGGACGAAGATCGAAGTCTCAACTGGAAGGCGAAAGGGAAGTCAGAAAGTCTCAAGCTCGAAGGCAACAAGATCGGAGCTCGATCGAACGCAGTAAGGTAAAACACCCCCCTCTCGCTCTTTCTGCAGAGGGTATATATCACCGTAAGTAACATTCTTTGCATAGAACCTGTATGGGTCTTCTCCATTGAACCTGCTGTTACTTGAAAAAATATACATAATCACATTAGTAAGGGAACTTGTAATTCTGCTGTTTATTTATTTGTTTTTTTTTTTTTCCCAACTTTCTCATATTGAACTTAGACATATTGTAATTCACATAAGTTTTTGGAGTTTAATCCACACCGCCTATGTTGAAATTTCTTGACGTAGTCGGCCCCAAGCCTAAATAAAAGAGGAGTGTTGTGCTTTAGGTAGTCGATAGTCAGCACAATATTTCAGTCGGATTTTTTTTAATGGATTTGAGACTTAATGAAAAATTGGCGTCGTTAAATCCATATAACTGAACCTACCTAATAGAAAAATGCTTAGTTTGATTTGGCTTAGTTTGGTTACACCATTAATAACAGGTCTCGAATTTACACCGAACAATTCATTGAATTTCAAGCAAGGTGTGAAAAGAAGATATGCATGATGATGTCATTAAAATATGAGGTATTTTATTTTAGCAAACAAAATTTTATTAAAATATTTAACTTAAAAAATTCTTTTACATTGTTTTGATACAAACTTTCGAAATTGTAGCGTTTACTTATTTCATTAAAGAGAGTCTTTGATATATATATTTCTTGTAGGGGAAAAAGGCGTAAGGTACACCTTCAACTATGGCGACTACAAGATAAACACACACCCACGGACCCCACCCCTCCCCCAAAAAAAAAAAAAAAAATTAAATAAGTAAATAAAAGTACTACAAGAACCGTAATATCCAACAATTGAATTCACAGTACTAAATTTACTCCCTTGTGATCAATGGTTGTGATTTATTGTTTGAGGTCTTGATTGGAGCCTAATATACCCAGGAGTTGACGGTAGATCAAATAGACCATGAAGATCCCACCGTTATATTCCCTCCAAAAGCGTATTAACCGGTGGCTTTTCCTTCCATTAAAACACCTCATTCCTTCCCTCCATTTTGTCTTCTCCTCTAAACCAATTCAAACCTCCTCTATATATAGTGGAGACCAACACGTCTCTGCAAGTTTAAGCTTATTTGAAAATGGTAACTTCATACCCACTTCCGTTTCCTACTCGAAGCTATTATCACAGTGCTGTCAAACTAAGTCTCTTGGTCCAGGACTACAAATCCATGCCCACATAACCAAAACCGGGTTATTTGGAGAGACAAAGCTTAGGAACCATCTAATAAATTTGTACTCCAAGTGTCATTGTTTTGGGTATGCTCGTGAACTGATCGAAGAAAGTCTTGAACCAGATTTGGTTTCTTGGTCTACTTTAGTATCTGGGTATGCTCAGAATGGGCTTGGGGAGGAAGCCCTTTTGGCTTTCCATGAAATGCACCTGCTGGGTGTTGAGTGCAATGAATTTACATTTCCGAGTGTGCTTAAGGCATGCTCGATTACAAAGGGTTTGACACTAGGGAAGCAAGTTCATGGGATTGTTGTGGTTACAGGGTTTGAGTCAGATGTTTTTGTCGCGAATACTTTGGTTGTTATGTATGCTAAATGTGGTGAGTTTGCGGATTCAAGGAGGTTTTTTGATGAGATTCCAGAACGGGATGTTGTTTCTTGGAATGCACTGTTTTCTTGTTACGTGCAGTGTGATTTCTTTAAGGAAGCATTGTGTTTGTTTCAAGAAATGGTCTTAGGTGGAATAAACCCAGATGGGTACAGTTTGTCGAGTATATTAAATGCCTGTACAGGTTTAGGAGATATCAATCAAGGGAAAAGAATTCATGGGCTTTTGATAAAGCTTGGGTATGGTTCCAATCCGTTCTCAGCAAATGCACTTGTTGATATGTATGGAAAATGTGGAGATTTTCAAGATTCAGTAACAGTTTTTGAAGAAATTGCAGAACCTGATATTGTTTCTTGGAATGCTGTAATTGCTGGTTGTGTTCTTCATGAATATCACGATTGGGCTTTGGATTTGGTGAGGCAGATGAAAAGGTCAGGAACCTTCCCCAATATGTTCACCTTATCAAGTGCTCTTAAAGCCTGTGCTGGATTAGGTCTCCAAACCTTGGGCAGGCAGTTACATTCTGTTTTGGTAATGATGGATATAGAATTAGATCCGTTTGTGAGTGTTGGGCTTGTTGACATGTATTCCAAGTGTGATTTATTGGAAGATGCAACGATGGTTTATAATATGATGCCACACAGGGACTTGATTGCGTTGAATGCTATGATCTCTGGGCGCTCACAGAATGGAAAAGATGTAGAAGCTCTTTACCTTTTTGCTGAGATGTACAAGGATGGAATGGGATTTGACCATACAACTTTGTTTACAGTCTTTGAGTCCACAGCCAGCTTGCAAGCTATCAATGTTTGCAGGCAAGTTCATGCACTTTCTGTGAAATCAGGACTTCAATCTGACATATATGTTGTAAATAGCCTCATTGATGCCTATGGAAAATGTAGCAATGTAGAAGATGCATCAAAAGTCTTTGAAGAATGCATCTTTGCAGATTTGGCTTATTTTACTTCTATGATAACGGCTTATTCCCAATACGGACAGGTAGAAGCAGCTTTAAGGCTCTACTTGAAGATGCAAGCTATGGAGCTTAAGCCAGATCCATTTGTTTGTAGTTCTCTCTTGAATGCTTGTGCAAATCTATCTGCTTACGAACAGGGG
>JAVXUM010000030.1:4468863-4482904 GCA_035590655.1 Pouteria glomerata
TTTATTTGGGTGTGTGTTATTTTCATGGGTATCACTTAACTAAATAGTAATAATAAGAAGAAGAAATGTACCTATAGTGACATGGAAGATTTGTTAGTTTATAATTTTAAAATAATAACCTCATGAAAATATACTTTCATTATGACATTATCATTCCACGCCATTCTTGTTTTACTTAAAGTTATATTTTTCTGACTCAATAATAATAAATAATATAAAAAAATTGCCCTATACCAAAATATTTAATAAGAAAATATCACTAAAATGACGTGACAAAGACACTATTGTATTAAAAATATTTTTTACTGGGTTCTTTTATTTGAAAAATAAACTCACAATGTCACATCGTTTGGGTCCAAAGTCAAAAATTTTGGTAAAATTTTTTTTGGATGTCTAGCATTGCTCTAATATAAAATAAAAGGGTGAAATCCAACTAATCAGGGTATATTCACTCAGTAACAGCAACCTATAAGTAAGATGCTCCCAGAAAAAATAAGGAAATTCTCCATGGCAGAGAACGTTGGAACTCTACCAACCACGATTTTGAACGTCAGCAATATACAGTGATGTATCATCAGTAACTAAAGAATAAACAAAAGTGATATTTTAAAGTCTCCAACACTTGCGTACCAGAAAACAATGACAGCAAAAGTAACAAAGACATCAAGTCTGAGACTCAAATTTTGGGCAACCTCTGCCTGCCAAATACCACGGGCACCCTTATGTAGCCGTCACCCTTGAAACCAACTGATACATAATGAATTTAGTAGTAGATTATCTACACATGTACAGAACAATGAAATTGAAGGCAATTACTTCCCCCAATTCGAAAAAAAAAATTGAAATTGTATTTGTCCTGTTAGATTTGCTCACATCAGAGAGTCCTCTGACATTATGGTCAATAATGAGTACTTGGCCTTGATTGTGATCCTACCACCCTCAACACTCAGCTTTGCTCCAGTGACCACCCAATATCCCGGTGGATCCTCGGGGCCCCTCACCATTTCTTTCATATCAACAAAGGATGTCAGTTTTAGTGCTCTTTTCGGCAGAGGTGGCCCTCCCGGGTAAACTGCAGAGTTCATATCCACTTTTGCTGGCTTCTCGGGTGGAGTCATCCCAGTGGTGAATGTCGTGCTGATCAACATTGACATGAATCCTGATTTCCGAGACAAGGTTGCTGGTCCATCCCACTCTGACCTACGAATCCTTGCAGATGCCACCGCCGAGAATCCAAGCCTAAGGAATAGGACTTTCTTCATCCCGACAACCTTCACCTCGAGCCAGGCCTTTGTAACAATAGAAGCACAATCATCGATCCTTGCCCCATCATACTGTACTGGAGCAGTGCAGACGTGTGAGAATATGCTCCACTTCACGGGTTCAAAGTAACCTCGTTCGATTGGCTCATTGCTTGGCTCGTAGCTGGGATCATCTGAGAGTTGGAGGCTCTCGGGAAGAGTTGAGAGGTGCTGCAGATGGACAGCCAAGTGGTCACTCCTCTTACCTTCCAAGTACAAGCGGATCCCTGTCACTGGCCGGTTTCCAGAGTCAACCTGCAAAATGTCAAGCCATAAATGTCTAGAAGCCGTTTGTAGTTGAGAGGAACATAAAAGCAACTTCAAATTGAAACAATAATGTCAATCTTAATGGCAAATAAAAATTAAATTAATGAAAACAAAAAAGTTGTGGGAGAAAGAACTCAATCATGCCTCAACAATCACCAAGGATGTTTTGTAGCAAATTTAAATGCACCGATGACTGAAGTACAAAGAAGAGGGGATGGCCCGGTGGAAAGGGCTTCCCCAGGTATGTTTTAGCCCTAGATTCGAGTCACAACCCCTCGCTATGCTCCATTCTCCAATGTGTTAAAATAAATTGCACCCAAGTACCAAGATACTCTCATCAAATCCTTGACATAATTGTCTAGGAATTAAAATGTCCCAGATACTAAGATCATGCAGAAGACAAGCTACCTCTTCATCCTTCCACAAGAGATCATTTGACATAATTGTCTAGGAATTAAAATGTCCCAGATACTAAGATCATGCAGAAGACAAGCTACCTCTACATCCTTCCACAAGAGATCACTAGAATGGGAAGCAAATCATTTGCAAAATTTGAATAAATAAATGAACTTTAATAAGATGTGTGATAAGAATTTACCTTCTCAGTATTAACATAAAGTTTTGGGCCCATAAATGTGAATTGAAGTGATGGAGACACTTGTCTTCTGCGCCGAGGTGCAAGTGGCAGATCACCATACACTGGAGCCCATTGTCGGGGTAATTGAAACTCCAGGAATTGTTGAAGTTCCTCTATAGGTGGTTTATCTGCATTATTGATCATTCAAGACAAAAACCAGTTTTAGCAAGAAAAATGGAAAGGCTTTCTCTTTATAAAATGCTACACGTTCTCATGTGTAGAATGCAATGAAGATTGCAAATATACTACCACAAAAATATATGAGAGAATCAACACTAGCAGGCCATGACTCAAGTCATAAGTGGATGATTGAAATAGTTAACAAAACTTAACACACTTCTTAAGATTGGGCTAAGTGTCAAGTTGACTATCTCTCTGGCTCCCAAACCAAAAGTCAAATAATATCTTACACCACACCAAAGGTAAGGTGGGGGGTTCAAGTCTCAGGTGCTAGATTTTAATGTCACCCGCTCTTATTTCCAAATGTGTTATTAAAACGGTGCTAGATTTTAACAAAGGAGGCATCATCAAATAACAGCTTTAGTTCAAAACACCCCTAGCTGTCAGCTCAAACATCTTGCACCACATCAAAGGGAGGGTGCAGGGTTCAAGTCTCAAATCAGACACGTGTAGCATACTTAACAAAATTTAAAAAATAAAAATAAAAAAATGAATAAATATTTATCAAAAGATTTAATTTTTATTCAGTTAACCATTAATATTCATATATATAAGCAAACTATTTTCCCTTGATAAATCACTGATCCAAACATCCTTAAATGTATTTTCAATTTTTCTTGATTGTTCAAGATCTAATAATTTTAAAAAGAAAACAAAAATGATGTTATGTGAACTGAAGATATATCACACAACTTCTTTCCTCTATGCATTAAATGGACAAGTTAAACCCTTCTCCTTTTTACTGTCTCTGCCAAAGTTGTGGCAGTAGGCCTTTCAGAGATGAGTATTCCCATCATAGTAGTTGAGATGCTTGGTCACATTTCCTTAATTCATTAAATTTGGAGTCGGACCAAATCTGGGGCCCTCTCAAAAATAATATTTAAGACGCAGGCAGATGCTTCAACATGTAAACACCTGTGCTTGGTCTGGCACAATTATTTGCCATTCCTCAAATTTTCCACTTGCTTCCGAAAAGCCACAGCCTGTTCCTACCCGTCTTAAAGAATATATGGCAACCAACTAGATCCTGGATCAATTAAGATAACTTACAATAAACAAGTGAATATACTTACATCGAAGGTAGAGATTAATTGCATGGCTTAGGAATCCACTACCACGAACGCCACTTAATAGTGAAACTATGGGCACAAAGGACATTGATATGACATTTGGAGACTGTGATACAGTTGAAAGCCATTGACTATGACTCTGGCCATTATCAATGCCTCCCCGTCGGATACGAATGCTAAATAAATCCTGCAAAAGAATTGTAAAAAACGTAGTTTATTTTTTTGAGAAGCTTCCCACGGGTGCAGACCCAAGAAATGTCCAGTGTAGTAGATATAAAGAAGCTTACATCACTCTTTGAGTGAGAAACACTGGATGGTACCATTGAATTCATAAATGGTGAATTTAGGTCCCGGGTCCCAGCATGCTCATCCTGCAAGAATAGTAGGACATTAATTAGAATGACGATAGTAGAATGCTTAAGATGAACCACAAAAATCACTGTGTCGTCAGTGAGATTGACTAAAAGTTGTAATTTTCCTGAGGGAATCTCTGCAGTTCCATTATTATTCAGTTATACACCGTAAAATGCCCATGTATAACTATTAAACCATGCATAGTTTGCAACGTGTATGGTATAAAGATGTCTACAGCCCACGAGCACTTCATTTGTTTAGTCACTTTCCCATTAGTTTTACAGTAGGAAAAAAAAAAAAAAAAAGTTTGACACCTCTGTTGCATTCAAATTTTAGCTATCGGATCACCTTTTTGTACTTGGAAGTCATCCCCTTGATGCCATTTTAACACATCTTTTACTTATCAAAGAAATGGTTTCAAAAAGGCACTATATAATCGTTTCAGTTCGGATAGGTTAACGTGATTTTTGATTTGCATGCCATTCTACCTTGACTTTATGATTGGTTGTGGAAAACAGAAAGGAGGAATGCTGATGAATTTTGAACCGAGATTAAGCAAACAAAAATAATCAACTTCTGAAATGATGATTTGGTCCCAAAAGCATGTGTACCTTCCGCTTTCCTGATAATATATCTGTGTTTGATGTGAAGCTTCCATTTACATCTTCAGAAAATCTTTCATCGGCTAATTGCTTTAACAATTTCTGCAATTCTCTTGGCTGAAGACTTGAATTTTTGAGCTGCTTAATGTGAATTACATCTTTACCTCCCATCTTTACCCCAACAACAACATGTGTACCATATTTTTCAATGAACCTGGAAAATCACGCTATTAAGTTTTAAACTGGCTAATAAGTAATAATCACTAAATCGACTGAACTATGAATTAGTATTAGAACTTTAGAAGTCTAGCTATTCCACTATGCTAAGAAGCACTGGGCCTTCTAAGAAGGTGTCATATCATGTCAAATGCCTACACTAATCGATTGGTCCTCAAACACTTGAGAGATGTACATATATATAATTTAAGATGTAGATGAAACAGATCATAATCTTCAAAACTCACACGCTTACTTGGAATCAAATAATAAGTGTAGGCGACTAGGCACCACGTGGCCCTTGGTCCCACGTGGATCTTGGAAAACACTAAGAACATCTACTCTAGGCCAAGAGCGAGGCCTAAGAATGACCTAACCAAAGGGCTCACTAGCACACACTCATCCACGGGACCATCCGGGAATGAGCGGCTTAGTGGTTAAAGTAGGAGATTCGTCGAGGCACCCTCAACCAGCTCAAGGGTAGAAAATCACTACATAACAAAACCCTTTTCCGTATCACACAACAGCCCCATATCTTTATGGCCACGACCCTTGTACCAACCAAATGGGTAGGGGTGCTACCACCATTTGACCAGGGTACCTTCACCTCTAGACGTACTAGGCCTTGCAGAGGCCATGTGGCCACGGTACCACTGTCCTTGGTGTGTGGAAACCAACCTCCTTGTCCTGACTTGTCCCCTATAAACACCTCCAACCACAATACACCATAAAGACACACGATTTATTCCTTTACCCTCCAATTTATCCAAAACCTTCAACTACCCTCTCTCCCTTTTGCTCCGGGCTACCCCCAGATCTCATCCCATCAACCTCCAGTGATTCCCCGCCATTGACGAGGTGTGGCATTGTTCCCAGACAGTGTATTTTGACCCTCCACAATAAGAATAATCTGAATTTACATTTATTAATTCCTTATCATTCTTTATTTCTTTCGTTTAGGAAATTAAATGCCTAAAGCTTCTAATTTGTTTGTAAATGATATCTTTTAAAATAAATATAAATGTATTCTTAACATAAAAATGAATAAGAGATTCTTTTTCATATATATATATATACACACTTATCCAATAATGTGCCTATGTTGTATCATGCCCTAACAATTTTGAAAATTGACATCGGTGCATTTGTAATGTGTTGTAATCTGTATTCAGTGTATGTATCCATGCTTCTCAACCTCCATATACAAAGCCATGCGAATAAATTATCTTCAAATAAGATTTATGCATGAGAACATGTGCAGGATATGTAGACACAATTAATACTAAATATTCCAACATGCAATTGCATCGATGTATTGATAGGCCAAATTCAAGGCCGTTATGCAACGTTTTAAAATATGTTACTCGGACTCTTCACTTTAGGGTGAAGTACCAATGTCAACATGACATGACACTAACATGAGTTTGGAATCCATGTCGGATGTGCTAAAATTTTTTTAGACAAATTTGATTTTATAAGAGATGAAGGTAGGTTTTAAAAAATCTTCTAGATGACATGTGATTCAAAACTCTTTTGATCTTTCATAATATAAAAAAAAAAAAAATACCAAATCAACTTTTATAATTTACTTCATGAATGAATTTTTGTTTTTAAGTTTATTTTTATTTTAATTATTATCATTGATTAATGATACCATATTGTTACAACACTAAAAAAAAATACATCTATCTCCTTATTTGTATATAAATTACACTTCTACATATAATATTGTTTTTGTACCATATCTTCATACCTATATCCAAATTTTGGATACTTTTTCAGCTAAGTCCCCGGACCCTAAAATACAACTAATAGGCGAATCTAATATTTAGATACGAATCCAGTTCGACACTTGTTCCCCGAGTCCAAGCAACATAGGTTTTAAATATTTGCCAATTACATATATAGTCATGTAGGGCATGCATATTGGCTCAATAAAAATTATGTCTGGTTGCTAGTTAAAATCAACGTCAATTGGGGAAAAGTTTTCAATAAAGCGGATTAACTCTGTCCAAAATTACAAAGTAGGTTGCACAAACAAGATCCTCGTTATTGTTGCTGAAAGAAATCACAATATTGAGCTTCAATTAAATGAACTTACTCAGCAAGGACAACAGGATCCCATGAAGCTGGCACTTCTCGTTTCACTTGTTCAGATAGTACTATCAAGGATCTTGCCAACTCAATATTGTATAGAGTAATAAACCAACCATCAAAAGCGAGACTTCTTGTGACAGATGCATCCTTCTGCCAGTTGCCCCGGAAGCCGAACATTGTATTGAATAGGCCACAAGGAATTTTACCAGATAAAGACAACTCCTGGTTGAATTGCTCTGACATCTGGATCAGATTGAAAGATTAGAGAAGGCAAAAATTACTCCAATGCATTACCCTAGTCACTGAAATATTTACAAGTATCAAGCTCAGATGGAAGGATATTTCAGAAACAAAATCCATAACTAGTTTTTAACTTTATTGAAAAAAAAGCTTAAACAAGTACAAACTACTTGGTATCGAAACATTTTCTTTTCATCATCATTACTCTCCTCTTCAAGGGCATTAACATTCTTAGACAGCAAACATTGAAATTTTATTGGCACAACAGTCGTACAACCAAGCAATTTTATACAAGTAAAAAATACACATTACCTTAGAAATTGCTGAAATCTATACTGTATTATTAAAGGGAAACACTAGCCTCTCTCTCTCTCTCTCTCTCTCACACACACACACACACAAAAAAAATGAAGCCGTGTCTGTTTCCTCAAAGATACTTGATTGCCCTTTAACCATTCACATCTATTAAAGTAGTTACTCAAATTTTTATAGAATCCTATAAGCATCCATGTTTCAATTAACAAGTAAAAACTTTCGAAATTACAAATATAATGTGTGCCACACTGCAAGCTAGCATGCATTTATGACCAAATATGCCTTGGTAAAATGTGATGAATAGAAAATAAATCAGTACTAAAGTGAAGATGTATCACAGCCTATATGAAAACAACGTAAAGCAAACCAAGGCATAAAATCAATAATGTAGATTGCTCTACGAGACCTCATAAGAATGAAATTCCAGTGAAGGTAAAGAAAGAAAGTATAATTACATTTAAAATAAATAGAATAGTATCCACTGGAGGAAAAGAAAATTATACCTTAAATTCGTTGAATTTACAAAATGCATGAAAATCTTCAAAAGAAAACTGCATGTTAAGAGGTTCGCCATAATTTTTTCGTTGAAAAATTCCAAATTGCAGCAAAAAGACCGAACCAATTCGGAATTAAGAAGTTCAACACCTTTCACTACTGATGGTTGAAACTAAGCATTAAGACACAGCTTGAAGTCCCAAGGACTTGGAGAATTGACTCTAGCACACGAAGTAGACATGTGCAGATATGCTAAATCCAAGAATTTGTACCCAAATAAAAAAAAAAAAAAAAAAAAAAAAAAAAGAAGGAATTTTCAATAATTATGAGTGCCACATGCAGTTCAAATAATACATAAACCATGATGTATTTAGTGACCACTAATGTACTTGTGTTTTGAACACCTTATAACTAATAGATTCATGAAACCCCAATGCAACAGTTGCAAGCTCCAGTTATTACAACCATATTTAATTTTTTTAATATACCAATCCCAAAAATTTACTAAAATGGATTTTATGTAAGAAATGGTGTCCCACCACATAAAATCCCCAATCTATAAAAAACCTCCTCCCCCCCCCCCCCCCGGGGGGGCCCCAAAAAAAAAATCAACTTCTGAGATAACTGCATAACTGCACATAATCAAGCTCTACAAAAACCCAAAAAATCAGATATCAAAATAGCTTCTATAAAAAAATAGTGAACAAAAAAAAAAAAAAAAAACCACTTTTACCCTTGAAATTTTCCAATTTGAGTATTTCTAAACCGATATCGAAGTGATATTATTACCAAGCGAAAGCTGCGATGTCCATTTTTGGTAAACTATCAGAGGAACAATCAACACAAGTGCTAGGTTTCATTCACGTTCTCTCATTTTCCTACTCATTCTCCCCGACCAAACGCAGTATAAACCAAACCTACTTCTAAAAAAACAGCAGAATCACCTGGTTAAAAGACAGAACATCCGACCGGAACCTCGTCCGCTCCCCTTTATCGCACTTGATCGATGCCGAAACGTTCGGGACAACGACCCCGCCAGGCAGGACCAGGTCCTTGGTCCGGCCCCGGTCGAGCTCGATGAGGCTGGAACCTGACGGACCCGGCTTGCATCCGTTCAAGCGAATATTGGTCGACAGATCGTACCCGAATCCGATCACCGAAACGGCCTTCTCGGCGGCCGATTGAGGGTCGAAGCGATTGGCATTAAACGCCATCATCGACTTTGAAACATTCAGCGGTCCCAATACGTGAACTTTTCCTTTGGGTTTTTATAATTAATTTTTGCGGGTTCTGAGTGTTTTAGGGTTCCAGTTACATGTTTGAAGGGTCGAAGAGAGGGACGGACCATTGAAAATCTGAACCGATGACTGGTTTCGAATACATATATATCTATGTGTACGTAAATTTCAAGAGCGAGGTTTTGACCCTTTTTTTTGGCGCTTTTTGTTTAGCAATAATGTGTGAAGGGAGCGGGCGGTCAAGGAACTGTGGCGGCTGTCGGCCCTCTTGGATGATTGCCGCGTGGTTCCGTGTCGTCAAGGGTTGGACATCTGCAGTCCGATTGCTGTCCACGACGTCGTTTCAATAAGTGCAAGTCACCTAATAAATGAAGTTAAAAAAAAAAAACCAAATGGAATAGAGAACACGCAATGAAAGGAAAAAATCAAATACAAGTCATGTAGTTTACATTTGAATGTTACTTTTGGAAGGCGACAAGGTTTTCACGGCCATTTGGTTTGATTTTTGTTTTTTATTTTTTTTTTTTTATTTTATATGTTTTATGTTTTAAAAATTTTAAAATGAGATAACAAAAAATGTTATATTTTTCTTATTTTGAGTTAGAATACTTAAAATGATTTTTTGCTATTTTTCATTTTATGTGTAAACTCATTTTCTGTTTTCTAAAATAAAATTTAAAAACACAAGTGACCAAATGTACTTTAAACTATTTTTTTCATTTTCAAAAGTTTAAAATAAAAAATAAGTTCAAAATAAAAAATAAAAAACAAAAACTGAAAACAAAAAATAAAAGAACAAACTAAATGAAACCTTAGGTTTTGTATGCGTAGTTGAATGTTAAAGGGTTTGGAAGTTCAACACATAATTCAACATTTAGATTGAATCTAGTTTATTCTAGGATTTCTTTCTAGCCTCACTTTGCCACAACACAAGTGGTAAAGAAAATTTTTTTCCCCGAGTGTACGTTGAAAGTTTCTAGAGTAGAACCCGGGGGAGGAGGAAACATATTGTGTAGGATTGAAAAGAATACACATCGAATTGATTTTGTCCTAACAAGTGCAGTTATTTACACCTCACAGCATCAGGGAAGTTTTCCACACAGCATTTTTTGTTCACTTTTAGGCACTCTCGATCAACAGAAAAAGGATACAGTTTAACCCCGGTCCACAGGCTTTCGATCTTTATCTATAGGGTGCTTTGGACTCTCCAATTGCCTGTTTTGAATGCCTTAGGTGACTCTCTTGGCTATGAAACTTGTGACAACATCGCAACGAGCCTTTTTCTTCCCTTTAGCCTGAAGTGACGCCAAAAAATAAAGTGTTTTCCAGAATTAGAAAATTATTAGTATTTATTTATATCAAAGGCATGAGAATAAAAAATGAATAACAGTCATTAATCTGATTTGTATAATAACAATCGTTGATCTAATACATAAATGTCAAATTAATGACCTGATTTGTATAATAGACAAGCCACCCCTCCTCTCTCTCTCTCTCTCTCTCTCTCTCTCTTAGATTTTGACACGCAGACAATAGTCATATCAAATATTCTAACTTATTATATAGATTTTCAGAAATCATTTTTTTTTAGAAAATCAAATTCATTTGTTATAAGAGTCTCTTAAATTCATTTTTACAAATGATTTTTTTTTTAAAATTCAAATTCATTTGTCATAAGTCTTTTAAATTCATTTTCAGAAATAAATTTAAATTTTTGAAAACTATTTTCTAATTCCAAAAAGAATATAATTATTCAATTGTGATAAATTATCTGTCTAAATGAAGGAATGTTGCTTGATCAAGAGTTAAAAGGAGGTTGAAATAAAAAGACGATAATTGCAAATTCCTCAACAATTCATGAAAAGTTTCAAGTATTGAATAAATTGAGCTAACGACGATTTCTACTTTTGTGAATATTATTTTTGAAGATGGTTATGATTTGGAACACCTATTTTTATAAAGATTAATTAATTATATTAATTTTCAAGATATGTAAATTAAAAATTTTTATAAAATTTTAGATTATTAATTTTATTGATAAGCACTACAATATTTGGAATTATTATTTCACAGAGAAAAAAGTCAATGCTTTCATTTATGTTAAGAAAGAGAGAGAAGAGAGTAAAGACTACGGATTGGTCGACTTTATTGAAAATCAAGCAACACAAGAAGATTCAATTCGTTTGAAAATTTCAACATTTGTGATTTTATTGATTCCCCGCTTCATTGAGTTACAAAGCTTACATCTTAAATTCGATGATTTTTTATTTTTTTTTTCTCAAGAGGGAGAAGTTGATGTGAGAGACGAGGAGAGAAATAAAGGATAGAGTTGTTTTTAATTTGTTTATAGGATTTTTTTTTTTTTTTGGTTTTCGCTTTCTAGGGTTTAAGCTTGAGCTTAACTTAAATTTATTCAAGATAACTTTTTAATATATCTAGGAAATGTTATTTTATTTTACATTGATTTATTTTTTTGTTTTATTTTATTTATGATTAGTATAAGAATTTTAATTTAAATACCCTTTTGACTCAAAATAAGCCAAGCAATTACAAGTTATATAGCTATGATTGGAGTTTAAAAGATTACCCGATTAAAAAATAAAGTGAAATAAGTTATAAATTTATAATTCATATAATGAGATAAAAAATAAATAATTTTTAAAAATTTTCGAAGATTTTCACAAATGCACCCTATATGCATATTCCACAATCAGCCAATACAGATATATAGTATATGTGCCTTACATCCAAAGAGTATCATTGTAGTGGTTTCAAAATTATTATTTGACTAATGTTTTATTAATTGGCCGAAAATTATTTTGATCTTTAAAAAATATCTAACACTAAAATTTAAGAAAAATGAAACATAGTGGAAAGTTACCATAAATTGCAACAATTCAGGAAAGTTACAAGCTAATGGGGAAAATTACTAGAAGTAGAATATATATTATAAGTGGTTATTTCCTAAAACTTTAAACACACGTGCCGGTAGATAATGGAAAGGGTCTCAGCACCAACGCAACGCTTTTAATTATTGTCATCTCTTTCAATTAATTTTTCTTTATCGTAATGAAATGAATTTTAATTTCTTTTAAGAGCAGTATACCACAAATTTTTAGGTGGTGCAATGAAATAATTTCTATCTATTTATCATCTTCATATTTTCATTAATTGATGAAAATTCACTTTGGGTCACCATATTCATATAAGCCGTTTAACATATTAATTTTTAGTAAAAAATTACTTAAAAATTATCGCTATTACAGTAATTGTATTTTTTTGTGAACTATTAATTTTTATTATTTTTCTACTCTGTCATAATAATTTGATATGACAGCGGGTTCTATTTTTTTTTTACACTTTTTTGCTCTGTTACAGTAAAAAAATTTACCAAATACACAAAAGTTATCACTTTTCTGCTCTACTACGATAACAATTTTATCAAATAACCAAAAGTTGTTCAAAATTACCAAAAATTATAATTTTTTTTATAAAATACATCAAAAATTATCACTAATAATTTTTAACAAAAAATTACCAAAACTTGCTAAAAATTTTACCTATCAAATGCCCCTTATCGGAGAATTCATAAATTTGAAAACCCTAAGTTAACAAGGCAATGACAACCCAAACTGTCGGAGCATTAGCATTATAATCATTCGAGTTTGTACTATATATTCGTGTACACTCGACGATAAGATTAATTTTAGTACAATTAATTTGCGACACGCTCGGTAATTTTTTTTTTTTCTTTTTTTACAAATTCATCTCAAATTCTATGTCAAATCCTTCAACAACTTGAAAATAAGGGGATTTTTTTTTTTTTTTTGGCGTTGAATATCCCAAAAGTGAGAAGATTTTCTCGACCAATGGAAGTTGACACACGTAGAAATTGGTTCGTTGAAACAAAAAATATTGACCGGAAAAATAAACTCATTCTGGGCCATGATTTGTCCAAACAATCCAGTGGTGTCTCAGTTGACAAGCTCAGGGGACAAGTTATAGCTCCTGTTACAAAAGTAAGCGAAAGGCAATTCTATTTATATATTATTTAAGTGTACTAATTGTACTATTAATATTGTTTAACGTTCGATTTTAATGTTAAAGTACAAAAATCAATTTTATGTTTTACACGCAGTGTCACGGAATACTTTTTAAACTGTGAAAGACCATATGATTATTTTTAACACAAACAGTTATCTGTTTTTTTATTTTAAACAAAAGAATATTTTGTCATTGTTCAGGATTATAATTATATATTTCACAGTTTAATTAGATATTTTTATTATTAGATGGAAACCAAATACAATTCGGTTCGAGACTAGTGTTATTTGTTGCATAAATAAGGTTCTTTCTAATTAATTTTAGATATTTAAATAATTAGTCAAATTAATATTTGTCTAGAATTTTGTGTGTGTGTGTGTTTTTATTTTTCATAGATTTAACGTTTCGTTTACGTGGATTCAACAATAACACATTGTAGTATATAGGAACAACATCTCCTAAACGTTTTGTAGTTGCGTCAATTATTATTATTTAAAATAATCTTATCAAATTTAAAAAAAAAATATAACTGCTTAGATAGATCAATTATTATTTTTATTCTTTAAATGTGATGATAATGTTAGAGCAGAATTTATTAATATTAGAGCATAATTAATACTTTTTTTATTTACTGACAAAATTACCTCTATTATTATTTAATACAACTCAGTCTCTCTCCCTCGTTAAATTCTCTCTTTAAACCTCTCTTATTAATTTTTTTTTCTAAATTGTTAATGCTACCACTTAATTAATATTTTTTTAATTATTGACAAAACTACCTTTCTTTAGTATTTTAGCCAACTTAAATTCTCTTTTTTTTCTCAATAATCTCTCTTTTCCTATCTATTCATCTTTATCTCTTTTTTTTTTTTTAAATATTGTTTTCTATTTATTTCTCTTTAAAAAATATTTCTTTTCAAAATATAGTTGAATAATAAATTTTTTATTTTAAACTTAAAAATTATTAATATGCCATTGAATTATA
>JAVXUM010000030.1:4552471-4563745 GCA_035590655.1 Pouteria glomerata
CCCCCCCCCCCCCCCCCAAAAAAAAAAAAAAAAAAAAAAAAGCTTATAGAAAACAAAACTGGTCTACAGAAAGTTCTGCAAATTTGGCTAGAGCAACAGGAACAAAAAGTGTGGCAAAACATTTGTTATCTAGATATATATTGTTGGGTTCATTTCCTAAAAATTTGAAAAATTTTTGGAAAAATGGTGACTTAGCATAGTATCAAAGCTCTGGTATCAAAAAGTCTTGGGTTCAACTATCGTTATCACTGTTTGTTCCTCTTTTGTTCTTGTGCACCTTGTCTTGTTTGTCCTGGTGCACCGTATTTGATTTAGTTTATTTGTCTTGGTCAATGTACAAGAAGGGTTCGCATGTGACAAGTGTTATGCAAATGATAGGGAGTGTTAAGTCATATATTGCTGGACCAATTTCCTAAAAAGTTAAAACTTTTGGGACAATTGATGACTGTTACAACATTAGGTATCATAATAAAGACAATTGCACGGCTTTATAAATATTGGCTTTGTATTTGAAATAAGACAACCAAAGACTCATACTAGTAGAGAAGTAGGACATGTTTATTCGCAGAAGGACAAATTCAAAAAACCAGGTGGAAGCCCAAAAACAACGCATCAAACCTCAGTTAGAACATCTTAATATTGCAAAATATTCTTTCATGTCATTAACCAGACTCACAAACTAAATCCATTTGAAGTCCTCCCAGCTATTACATTAACTACAAGAAAGAACTTGCTCCCATGAGAGGAAGGATTAGGAAACTGACCCCGCTAGATGTCAGAGCATAGAAATTATTGTTCATGTCAGTATAGCATGAACAGTAGCTGCAATTTATTTATTTTTGATAACCAACTAGGATTTTAGGTAGGGTGAACAATGAGCAGGTCGGATTGGCACCAGGCCTAATTTTGATACCAAACCCGGCCCTGTGTTAAGTCTTAAATAGTAAGCCCGCCCAATTAAGCCCACTTAATTTATAAAATATTTATTTACCATCTATCCGATATTTATTTCCACAATTTACACAAAATTACTAATCAATAAACAATACAACACTGTGGAAATTATTTGTTGGGTTATCCAATCGATAACAACAAATAATAAAATATTTATTATTTGACATTTGTGTTATATACCCAATCTTGTATGCATATTTTTAATTCTTATAATATCTAACAATAAAATTATTTTTCACTATCTTCAGTTTGGCCTTGGACAACATATCAGGCTTGAAAAGTTTCCCAAGCCCATTCCAAATAGAAACCAAGCCCTAAATATATAGGAAAGCTTGGGCAAATCAGGCTTGCGTCCACCCTTAATTCTAGGGTTACAAAAGAAGCTTATAAATAGACTAGTTAAGGGTTGTAACCGTTCACTTTTTCTTCTCTACGTATAATAAAATTTCTTATTTTAGTTCTTGGTCTTTGGAGCCTGACATAGGTCCAACTTCAATTTTATTAAACTTGTTTGCTGGAAGCTTATATATATGCTATTAAAAGAGTTGTAACCATTGACTTTTTCTTCATGTATAATAAAATTTCTTATTTTAGTCCTCGGCCTATTTGGAGCATGACATTACTATTTGATAGGTCCAACTTCAATTTTATGCTATTTTCTTTATTGTTACACTTGTCTGGCAGAAAATCTTTTTTCTTGCCACATTATTATTATTATTAGCAATGTTGTTAAAATCTTGATTTAAATCTTAAAATCTTACAATTTTACGATATTAGAGTGGAAAAACTTGTTCGATTTTATGTAAAATCTTAATATGAGCAAAATAAGTAAAATCTCGATTTTGAGAAGTAAAATCAGTAAAATCTCTAATTTATATGCGATTTTGCCAATTTTAAAGATTAAGTAATTTTTGTGTAATTTTTAAATAAAATAGATTTTTTTGAATTTTTCAAATAATATACCATAACTATTTCATTTGTTATTTTTTTTTTTATTCTATAACACTATTGTTTACTATGTTACACTAGTTGAGGATTATGTGTGTTATTACACCAAATTGACTACCATAAATTAAATGAAGTAACTAAGATAGAAACCAAGAGATTTATGATAAAATATTACAAATATATTTTCAACTCAAACAAAAAATTAGGATAAAATGAAGTCGGTATTTTAATATCAATTGTATAATTTATAGATCATGTTAAACATTTTAACGGTCTCAATTGTATAATTGGGTAAATGAAGTATAGAACCAAATATAAAATCTTTTGTAAACTTTGTTGAGGATTCTTTTTTCTTTATACATGCCTTTTATCTCATCTCATTAATAAAATAATTAAATTATCAAAAAAATTTGGAAGCTCTAAATGAAAAATTGTAACATAATAGACAATATTTTCATTTTATAGGCATTTAGTAAAATCTTACAATTTTACGATTCAATTTTTGGACCTTCTACCGATTTTAAGTAAAATCTCGATTTTAACAACTTTGATTATTAGAGCCGAAGTTTGCAACTCTAAGCAACAGTCGGTTGAGGTAGAGGCATTGGTGGTAGAGGAAATCATAATTATCAGAAAGAAATAGATGAGATAAGGCATATGAATGAAGATTAGTCATGTGTTGTACAAGCTCTTTGGCAACGTAAACTAACCAGATCTCATATGAAGGTACTAGAAGACAACTGCAAACCCAAAGACTTACTGGAAGTAGCCTTAAGGATGAGAAAGATGGTAGGGATAAAGGAATCCTTTACATGATCCTACAGGTACAGAATATGCACTGCAAAGCTAACTGGAGGTTTGGTTGGTCCATACACTTGACTTGAATGGTAGTGGAACCAAAATAGAAGTTGATGATTTCTTTGGAAACATGCATGCAAAAGATTAGTTTTAGACTAGGAAGCAAGTTTGGAGACATAGTTTGAGTGAAAACAACGGCCGAATATGGAAAAGTGTTTTTTGTGAAATTGAAATGGTGAGGTGTTGCACTTCAATGGTGGACTTGTGTAGAAGAGTAACGTGCTCAACAAGGTAGCAAAGAAATTAACACATGGGCTGATTGATTATTCAATGGAGTTGTACAAGAAGTTCCACATGTTGAAGCAAAGGGGTATGATCGTGGAGTATGCATTGGAGTCCCAACACAATTATTACAAAATCAACAGATAATAACAACATATTTGGACCAGTACAATATTATTAAGAAACTAGGTTAAAATTTAATTATACAACTAAGAAAGGAAGCTAGTTACACAGCCAAAGCTCACTCAAGATCAATCCCTATTAGGAAAAAGTTAAGAAAATTGTGAAAATTTATGTATTATTGTGACTTAATTAATTTATAGGGTTTTAATCAAGTATTTGGGCCTAAGATATTATATACTAAACAATAAGGGTATGTTAATGTAACATTAAATAATAATTTAGCACCCACATAAATATAATTAAATTGAGTAAATAGCAGCATGAACAGATAACAATATAATATACAGATGGTAATAATGATCACAAAAGGGAATAATAATATTAATGTGATATGAAATATAATGCAATAGTAGGTGGCCTCTCCCAAGTTTCATGATGCAATTTTTTGCCTGAGAAAGATTGAGAAAAGAGCAACATGAACACAAAACAGAAGAAATATCACTAAAGATAAAAATCAGAAGAGCAAATGAGATTAATGTGACACAAAGCATGAGAGGAAGAACGAACAGTCCATCAATGACCCATTTACTGAGAGTTCCATCAAATTGACAATTTGCCCCACTCCATGGATGTTGTTGAGGAACACATGGATCGCCATTCCACCCAAAACGAAGGGGAAGCCCCAATGCACTCTTCAACGCTTGCAATGCTTTAACTGGAATAAAAGGGGTCATTTTGTTAACAGCTCATCAAAACATTACAAAAGCTAACCAACCATATTTTTAGATTTATTAATCTCCAATGCAATTTCTTGGCTAACACATCAAATGAGTTCCCAAGAAGCAAGGAAGAAAATTGAATATCAATCATTAGCAAACATGCAAAGGAATGTCACAAAGTACCAAGAACTAAAGCTGATAACAGAATTAGATACATGAACAATATCAGCCAGGCATGTTGATCAACTTGTATTAGTCCAACTAAGAGTCTAAGACTCATCAAGAGAATAACTTCATAAGCTGGGTTAGAAACCATCACTGTGCACCACAAAAGAAATTTGAAAACCACACAAAATGATAGGCCAACTATAACTAACAGTCTAAAATCCTATGCAGACACAAAGAAGCTCCTCATGATAGTATGCACATGCTTGCAAAATGGATCAAAAGATCAAGTTTAGGGTGCTTCCTTGCTGAACAACAACTTTGGCCTTCCTCTCATGCAATATTGCTAAAATCCTAGTTTAAATCTCAAAATCTTACGATTTTGTGATGATAGAGTAGAAAAACTTATTTGATTGTATGCAAAATATTAATAGGAGCAAAATAGGTAAAATCTCAATTTTGAAATGTAAAATCAGTAAAATCTCGATTTTGTAGGCAATTTTACCTATTTTAAATATTAAGTGATTTTTGTGTAATTTTGTCAAATAAAATATATTTTTATGTTTTTTTTTTTTAAGTACTATTTCACTTGCTATTTTTTTTCAAATTTTTTTTTATTCTATAACACTATTATTTATTATATTACACTAGTTGAGAACCATGTACATTGTTGCACCAAATTGACTATCATAAATTAAAAGTAGTAGCTAGGATAGAAACTAAAAAACCTATGATAAATATTATAAATATATTTTAACTCAAATAAAAAATTAAAATAAAATGAAATCAATATTTTAATATCAATTGTACAAATCACACCAAACATTTTAACAGTCTCAATTGTATAGTTGAATAAAAGGAGTATAAAATCAAATATAGGACCTTTTATAAACTTTGGTGATTCATTTTGTTAATATGAGTAAGTTTTTGTGTATGCCATTTTTCTTGATACATTTGTTTCTCTTCTCTTAAAGTTTTTGTGTATGCCATTTTTCTTGATACATTTGTTTCTCTTCTTTTATTAATAAAATTATTGATTTATCAAACAAATTGGAAGCTATAAATGAAAAATTGTAGTATAATAGACTATATTTTCATTTTATAGGCATTTGGTAAAATCTTACGATTTGGCGATTCGATTTTTGGACCCTCTACCGATTTTAAGTAAAATCTCGATTTTAACAACTTTGCTCTCATGCATATTTCTGCCTATTTCCCAATTAGGTCACATCCTTCTGATTTAGAATTTTTTTTTTTTTTTTTTTTTTTTTTTTTTTTTTTCGGGTGTTGCTTCAAAAGATTATATGAATAGTCATTTTTTCCAAGTTCCTAAAACAATTTACAATTAGAAAGCTATACTAATTAATATTTCCATTACACAAGGCTTGCAGTTGCAGGGTTGAAAGAAATTGAAGATTAAAGGAATAACAAAAATTTGAAGGATGAACTGCAAAAAGAAAGGGAACACAAAAATTGCTCAATTTTACATCTTTACTACAACAGTGAAAACGACATCTATCATCAAAATTTTCCAGCCAGAAAAAAAAAAAAAAAAAAAAAAGTAGTAATAACTCATTTGAGATTGAAATTTCTCTCTAACGGCCAAGAGGTGGAGTTTCTTAGGGAGTTAGTTAAGACCTATTGTAGGTGTGGCAATAGAAAACACCATAAAGTGAAACATGGATAATGAAGCTGCCAGGCATAATCGCCTTCAAAGTTCTGCCATGTCTGAGCAAGCCAAGACTCCGTTTTCTAAGATACAAAAACATAGTCCACAATTTACTTGTGCATTCTATTCAGGATAAAAGTTTTTTTACAGCTTCAAAACTTGTTTGTCAGCTTTAGAGAGAGTTGAAAAATTTTTAAATATGGGTCTTCATTAAAATTCTGGATGAATAGACAAGGCACATACGAGAAGAGGTGCTGTGGTGCATGTTGTTTTCACATAATATGGTTTTAGAAGATGAAGCAAAAGATGGAATAAATGGTAAGTTAGAATTATGGAGAGAAGTAATAGAATTATGAAATTTTAGATAAGTAAGATTAAAACTAAATATGTCATCCATTTTTCGCTGTAAATAAAATACAAATGAAAGGAATAGTTAGCATTGAAGTTCAAGAAATACTTAAGAATGGACAATTTCAATATCTATGGCCTTTTTCACAAACAGAGGTAAAGATTGGAGGGGATGAGAATTTACGCGGTAGGACTGAGTGCAGGAATGCATTTTGATGTTATGTGATTTTCGTGTACCTGGCTTTAAGGTTAAGAGGAAAGTTTTACAAGACAACGATTAGACTTGCTATGCCATCTCACTTGGAGTATTGGGCAATAAAAAAACATGTTAATAAAATAAACATAGCCAAAATAAGAACGAATAAGATGGATGTGGGATAAAATGAGAAAAGATAAGAATAGTAATGACCAGATTCGCAAGATAGTAGAAATCGCACCAATTGAAGATAAATTGAGGGAAAATCAATTAAGGTGGTTTGGCTGCATATCACGAAGACTAGTTGATGCATCAATTAGGAATGCTAACATCCAAACCATGGGTAGGTTAGGTAAACCAAAACTAACTTGGGTAGAAATAACAAAGAAATATATGGTTCGATATCGTTTAGTAGAAGAATTCCAAAAATAAAAAAATGAAGAATACATGACTTGATGTGGTTTAACGGAAGAAATGATCCTTAATCGAGCAAAATAAAAATAACAATAATAACAACAACAACAATAATAATAACAGATTCATGTGGCTGACCCCATTTCGTTGGGAAAAGGGTAAATTATGTTACGTTGAGCTAAATTGGGTTAAAGAGAGATGAAAACTTTCGTCAAAATTTTAGCTTTTCTATAGTATCTTTTCTTCCTTTTTTCTCCCCCTCTTTGTCTTTTCATGGCTAATTAGAGCTGCATAATCTCTCTTGAACTGTAGATTGTACCAAGGGAGCTTACAGGCCGAGTAGTGCAATGTTACTATTACATATGTTCATCCCAAGGTACTGCTAAACGGAAGGATCATATCAACGTCCATGAATGATACCAAAACAAGTGAAAAAAGGTATTAAAAATTGACAAATTTTTTATGGTGCCAAGACCATTGTTATTTACAGAAGAAAACGCTAGTGATAGACAACGTGAACATAAAAGCATGACATATGGCCTAAGAGACATTTTCAGCAACATCTCACCACGGTGATCCATAGAAACTAGATGCCATCCCAATCCAAACTCAATCAAGTTTGGTATTTGGAAATTGAACACGCTGGTTATTCTTGGTAAGAGATTACCACCTAATTATGGATGTTACCACCTATGGGCGAATGACTGTGAAAACCGTAACGACAATATGATACCAAACAAATTTGTACAAGTTGTTCACGAGTTGAAAATCATACAATGCAATGCTTTATTAAAAATAAGAAGTGCCCTTTTTTTGCACCTTTTCAAAAAAATAGTGGGTTTATTTCACATATACCCCTCAAGGTTTCAGCTTTGTACATGTAGACCCCATAGATTTTATAAATGTGCATCTAGAACCCTGAAGTTTGTCTTGCATTCACTCAAACCCCTTCAGCTAGTTTTGGGGCTGTTTGGTTGGCTAAAACCAACCAAAATTCACCAACTTTTATTTACTTTTTGCACCTGCTTCCAATCAAATTTCGTCACATATCACTTTTACATCAAATATTTGTACTTTTTGACCAACCAAACAACCCCTTCTTTATCCAAAAAGTAATTTTTAACCAATTCAATGTTATGAAATTATCTTTACACCATTAGTATTAATAAAAAAGTTATTTATATTATGATATGGCGTATCTTTTCTATCAAATTTTTTTGTAAACATTTTTTATATTAGTACTTTAAATTATTACGCTTCGCATTAATATTTTAAATTTATATTATATATGAATTAGCAATTATAAATAATAAATTATCATTACTTTTTTCTATTAATAATCTAATAAACTAAACATGGGAATAAAAACTACACTATAACTAATTTATTAAATCTTTTTGTGAACCTTTTCTATATTAGCACTTTAAATTATTATGCTTCACATTAATATTTTAAATTTATATTATATAAATTAGTAATCATACATGTATATAAATTATCATTACTTTTTTTTAAATAATCTAATAAAATAAACATGGAGGAGATTAAAATTCAATTTCTCATTTTCTTCCACTTCCTTTCCATTGGTAGCAAACTATAACAGATGAATCTTACTCTCAATTTTCTTTTTCATACATTTTTTTATATTAATAGTAAGGATATAAAAGTAATTTATAGTATTGAATTGGTCAAAAGTTATTTTTTGGATGAAAAATCAGACATAGGAAGTCTAAATGAATGAAATACAAACCCCAGGGAGTTTAGGTGCACATTTATAAAACATGTGGGGTCTACATGTACAAAGCCGAAACCGCAAGAAGTATAGGTGAAATAAACCCAAAAAAAATTAAATAAAATAAAATAAGACAGGTTATAATCAAAATTACCATTTTTGAATCATAAAATAGAGAACTAAAGAGTCCAAGAGTCCTATGAATGAACATGGATCTAGCAAACTCATTAAAGCAACAAGAACATGTAAATGAGGGAAAAAAAAAAAAGAAGGGTGATAAATTTACCTTCATCAGGCAAAGTTTTAGACTCAGCCATAATAACCTCAAATATTTCAACTGCATTAATTAACCCATGACCTTTTTTAGCGCGCATGGTTATTGTCAAGGTTCTCCCACTAATAGCAGCAGTCTTGTTCAGTACAAGAGCACTGTAAAGATCCCCACTCAAGCTCACAATATCAACATCTTGAAAAGCAACATCATCATTTATTAGGATGTCAAACACCCTTTGACCTGCACCAGTTACATGAGTATCAATCTCTGCAAAGTGTAGCCAAATAGAGTAGTTTCTATTGGGATCAACATCCATTGTATACTCTAAATCAGGCCGATTATCGGAACCAACAAAAGCAGTCTGATAAAGAGATTCTGGGTAGAAGTTTGGTGAAACTGAGGTTCGTTCGATGCTGCTTTTTGTATCTATAGTTCGATCAAAACTTTCACCAAATTTTTTAACAGAATTCCAGAATCTATCCCCACCCCAGTGGTCCCCACTAAAATCTTCACCAAAACCTGTTTTCTCAGCAGCACAATTCAGTCTTCTGTCTGTCCTTAGGATGGTCCCTCGACCCCAGTCTGGGCCAGAATAGTAAGCTCTATCATCAATTTGCAGAATTTCAATTGAAAGAATAGCTGGATCTCCATGACCAGTGCTGTGAAAACAAAGAGATGCAGAACCATCAGTCAGAAATACCAGGGCTTCGACAAATGCCTGCTCATCATCATGGTTGCTCCAACCTGGTCGCAGAGAATAAATCTGAGTTCCTTCAATAGAAACATCAAATAAAGGTTCATTGTCGACATTAGCTCCCTTAACCAATCCAAGAAATATTCTAACAGAATAGTGGCCTTTAGGCACTCTTTTAATGTTATAGCAATTTTCTGGGCCCTCAGATAGAGGGAAATAGCGAAGTGTATCAAGTGGAGGAGAGATAAAACTTGGGCGTGTTGCATTAGCTGGTATGCCTCCTGTGTATGCAAAATCCTTATACCATGACGTATTGGTTGGTCGAGTACGGACATCATTCCTAGCTCCGCAACTTATTCGCATAGCATACGGTGCTGCATCCAAGGAAATATTTTCAGAATACAACATCAATTAAAAAGAGAACAGTAATTTAGTAGAAACCTCTAACCATCAAACAAATTCTTCAGCAAATATAACTAATGCTACAAAAGCTATTAGCTATTTACACACAAACCCACACTCTAATCAAGAATTAGACAGCAGCATCTGAAATTCTAGTGTGCATTTGCATGCCTCTATTGATGTTCACAGAATTGCCAACTCTTTGGTATATAATTAGCCAATTCTCCTGCCACCGCATAACAACACATTTTGGGTGTATTTGGAACAAGGAGTTGTGAGGGAAAAGAAAAATGGAGAGAAATGTAATTACTTATTTATCCTCATTTTTTATAGTAATTGAATAAAAAATTAAACTTTTTTGACAAACATCTATTCATTTTCTTCTCAGTTTCCTTACCATACCAAAAAAGGAAAATAAATTCAATATTTCTCATTTTATTTTACTTTCATATTTTTTTTCCTCCACAAATCTATATTCCAAACACAACCTTCATGCACTATACATGAACTCGGAAAAGTGAGTCACCAAATAAAATAGAAAGTTAGTAAATTCAGAGAATGGTAAGACTAATTAGTAAATCTACAAGTGTTCAGTGATTAAAAATAGAATAATCCCTAAAAAGTGCAGGGAAACCATCAAAAATTATTTCTCAATCAGCAATAATTGAGAATTGGGTGTTACTCGCAATTTAATGTTACCTTTTTTCTTTGTTTTAACTATCTCTTTCTTTCACCAATTATTTAATGTTACCTTTTAATTTTATCTATTCCAGAAGAAAAAATTATTAAAGAAAAAAAAATTTATTTATTTATTCACTACATTTTATCCTTAATGATCCAATGAAAAAAGCAATCGTTTTAGTCATTTGACGCCAAATTTAAGACACGCACAAAAAAAGAAGACATTGAATTTCCAAATTATGCTCTCACCCACAAAAATGTCAACACCACTAAAAATAAGTAAAGAAATAGAATCACTACTACAACTGAACTTCCAGAAACTGCATTCGATACCGCAATTTAAGCATTATGCAAATCAATACGCTCATTGACCACATCAAATCATCAAACTGCAAGCAAAAGATTACTTCAGAGCCCTAATCCAATCTCAAAGCAAACTGTCCTCACAATATGAAGATAACCCCTATACACCCACACACACAAATATAGAGAGAGAAAGAGCAGTGAGAGCTAACCAGGTCGAGGATACGCAGGACGGAGAGCTAAAGTGAAGGTGAAGGACAGTAAGAGAAGGTGTTTCAGCATCGTGCCTCCGAAATGCTTTGCTTTACTCTCTCTCTCTCTCTCTCTCTCTCACATTCTCTATCAGATGCTACTCTATCAGATGCTTTACTTGATTTTTTTAGAGAGAGAGATTGCAGTAATGTTTTCGGAGTTTCGGAGACGGTTGCAGGTAGAAAATTTAAATTGGATTAATTTTGGTGACCCGTGAAGAGGCAGCGCTAGCGTGCTCAAGAGCTCACCGAATTTTATGCACTTCCTCAATCAGACCAACAAATCAAAAACCCCAAAAGTGTTTTTTTTTTTTTTTTTTT
>JAVXUM010000030.1:4589760-4602571 GCA_035590655.1 Pouteria glomerata
TTTTCTATAAAAATTGCCGTAAAATCGTTTGTCTCGCCAATTTCTCATTGTAACAGTTAGTTGTCTCGGTCTATTGCCGAGATATTAACTTGTCTCAGTCACGACAGAACGAGATAACTATTCTTGACACATTTATTTGACGCGGTCTGAGATCTCGTCGCGCCGTCCATTGATTCCGATACGTCTCGGACGATATCTCGGCGTCTCGAACGATACTTTGAACCATGCGTGGTGGACTTGTGTCAGACTCACCTTTTTCGGTGTCAATTTGATTTTTGTTGGAGACAATAGCTTAGACACATCATGGATAGGATGAGGTTTTTCATACAATATGTGAAAGTTTTAGGTGACGTTTGACTTGTGAATAAAATAAATTATAAAATAAAAGTAAAAAGTCCTTTGTTATTTTATATTGGTGACCTGATTAGATGATAGGTATATATATAAAGAATATTTTATAACTTAACATAGAATATTTCAACAAATGTAATGATATGTTAGTCTATGGATTCATAGAACAATGTTTTGTTAAGATGATGTGATTATCATTCTTGATGGAATGTAAATATTATTTGGCTTACTTGTTGACCTTTAAGTTATGGAATATAATATATTATCATTTTGGATAGAATGTATCTATTATGTGACCTTTTTGTTGACTTTGAAGTTATAAAATGCCTGGTTTTTAATTTTAATTAGTGTCATATTACATTATTTTTATCGAATTTGAATGAAGAATTAATATCTAAGGTATATAAAAATTTCTGTTTTTACCGAGTCTTTACTGTGTCCTATCTTGCATTTTTTTGAAAATTACTGAGTTGGCACATTTGTATCATGTCGTGTTGGTCTCCTTGCTTCTTAACTAAATTATGATTTGATCAAATAACCAACATTAAGAGCTTCACGTTATAGGACAATGGTTCAGGTCAATGTGTGGACAGACAAAGAATTGAGTTATACAATGCATAAAATATTTTTAGATAAACATCAATATATAATCCGTTAAGATGCTCGTCAACATATCCTGGGAACATCGAAAGTTAATTGTGTTAGAAGTCAGACTATGATGTTTGAGAACATTGTACAACATTTAAGCACAAGGTCTTATAATTTTTCCAAGTCACATGTCTTAGTCTTTTCTCTTTATTTATTAACACTGGTTCACAACATTTTGGATTTCTCTTTTCTCACCTCATTTCTTTTTAAACAAATTTATCATGGTATCAGAGCTCTGGTTCCAAGAGGTCCTGAGTTCAAATCTTCTCCATTATTGTTATGCACTTTGTTTGCTTGTGTTGGTACACCTTGTTTGATTTGGTTTACTTATCTTTACTCCGCATGCAAATTGGGGGTTACAGGTAAGGGGGAGTGTTGAAATTGCTTGATATACATTGTTGTGTCAATTTCCTAATAGCTAAAGCTTTTGGGGCAATTGGTGACAATTTTGATGTCTTGATTTATTTTGCATTTGTACGTGACATCCTTTCATGGTTATTTCCATAAATGTTATGAAAGACATTGTAAACAATAGATAAATTGTCACTTAAAAAGTTATAATAAAAATGTAGAAATGGTCTTAGTTGACACATCATAGGATAATCAAGTGGGGTCAATTTCTAATCATCATCGGACTTTCAGCATGACACTATGGTTAATATGCTAGGTGTTGAAACCATTGTTTACCAAACTCAAATTTCATCTTATTTCAATGGCCCCATTAGATATTTACTTATATCTCAAGGGAATGAGCAAAGTTTTACATCGAAGAAAATTTTCGTTGCTCTTGTCATATGAACTTCCAATTGAGCGCTTCGGGTTGAGCTATCTTTCATGCAGAGGCCGAGGCACATGGAAGGGGGCGAATCAAGCAATCCAAACTTTATGGGCAGGGCAACTGCTAAAATCGCCCTTCTTGGAGTTCCGCCAATAATTTTTGAGGTACTTTTCAGGTCCCTATCTTCCTTTCTCTTCCTCTCCAGTTTTTGTAGCATATTATGTGGTTAATAGTTTGCAACGTGGCAAATAGATGTGCAAAAAATTTACCTTTTCTGCCGGTATTCTTTTTTCACTTCTGTTGCATATTTATGAGAATGGAAATGACAGCTCAAGTAATTTCTATTTAGGATCTGCCAAATCTAAACATGTCACCCTCAATTAAGAGGGGAGATCTTCTTCTGGCAATGGGATCTCCTTTTGGTGTCCTTTCTCCTGTGCACTTCTTTAACAGGTAGTGTTGCTCACACAAGGATATGTTTTATGTTCTGATTTCTCTGTTTCTAGAAAGAATTGCATTCTCCCTCTTGTAAAAATATAATTAAGGTTTAGACATCGGGGAATTGACGCCTCTTATCGCATCTTAAGATTTTATAACTGTTGGTTGTTAACATGGTATATGTGCTAACGGCAATGTCTGCATTTCAAATTCCAATACCTTGAAACATAATGAAAAAGCCAAGCTGTCCTTCATGGCTCTATGCTTTTAGAGTTGGTTGTAAACTGTTTTCGGGTGAATTGCTTCCTTTCCTCCCATTATCACACACTATGTGCAACTAGGAGCTAACAAACTCAGGTTACGCACTTTATTTTTAAAGAATTAGATGAAGAGAAATTTTCTCTTGGTCGGACTTTAAATTAGTGTGGATACTAATATTCAATATGGTGAAACCTTTTCCTCACTATTCTGTTGCATATGATCCTTTTTCTGTTTGCATCAGTATATCGGTGGGATCTGTGGCCAACCTTTATCCCTGTGGTTCTGCTAAGAGAACATTATTGATGGCAGACATTCGATGTCTCCCTGGTGCGAAGTTTTCTGGCTTACAACTCCTATTTCATTGACTGCTACTGGCTTCGTGTTGCATTTTAACACTGAAAATGTCAGGAATGGAAGGTGGTCCTGTTTTTGGGGAGCATGCACTACTCATTGGTATACTGACACGGCCTTTAAGACAAAAGACTAGTGGTGCTGAAATTCAGGTAACTTGGAAACATTCTCCACTAATATACAGTAGTCTTTAGATAATTAATTCAATGGTGGAGACATTCACTACTGGAAATATTCTGCAAAGCTCTTCGTCTGTTGTACTAAATGAAATGATTAAATCAATGAAATGAGATGCACTGTGAAAGTTTGAGAGGATTGGAATTTATATAGACACATGTTTATGAAAATTGACTTGGTGTGTTGGGTTGCATTTACCAAAAAAATGTTTTAAGAAAATTATTATCACAATGTCTTGCTTGAATTTTTGTGTCTTTTAAGTGAGCTTTTCTGTGAAAAATACACCGGAGTGAGTATGTATAGACGAACATAATGTATGTATCTAGACCAAATACACTCTTATATAAAGTCATATTAAAAAATATTATGATATGGTTATGGGTGAATTACGTATTATCCATGTTGAAAGAATCTAATTGGTTGAGGATTTACCATAGCTTAAAATATCTCATATGCAGTACATTATGCAAAACTCTACTTTGATGACAGCTGGTGATTCCGTGGGAAGCCATTGCAACTGCTTGCAGTGACTTGCTGCAGGAGGAGCCTCAAAATGCATACAAAGAGATCAATTGTAACCGTGGCAACTTGAATGCTGTAGGCAGGTTTTGTCTATCCAACAGAGTTGTCGTAAATGGATCATCTAATCATAGTCATGAGCATAACAATTCTGCTTGCGCTCTTCCATCACCTATTGAGAAGGCAATGGCTTCTGTTTGTCTTGTTACCATTGATGATGGAGTTTGGGCTTCTGGTGTTTTACTCAACAAAGAGGGCCTTATCCTTACAAATGCTCACCTGTTGGAACCTTGGAGATTTAGGAGATCAACTGCAAATGGTGAAAGAAATGAAACCAAATCAGAGGTATTTGTCACGCCCTCTGATGATTCTTTACCTTCCGGGCATGAGGGAATTGGTGGTGATCAGAGGTCACAGGGTTTGCTGCCAATCAGATTGAAGGCAACAGCTTCTGTTGTTGATGATGGTGGGGGCTATAGATTTGACTGGACTGCCATGCGTAGAACCATACGTGTTCGCCTGAACCATAAGGACCCTTGGATATGGTGTGATGCTCGGGTGGTTTATGTTTCTAAGGGACCATTGGACATTGCCTTACTGCAGCTTGAGTTTGTTCCAGATCAGCTCTGCCCAATTGTTATGGATTTCACAAGTCTATCTGTGGGATCAAAGGTATATGTTATTGGACATGGACTATTTGGACCACGATGTGGTAAGTCTTTATTCATTCTTAGTTTTGTTTGGACACTATGGAGATTATGGCCATTCCCATGTCTGGAGTTGGAGAAAATATCTAACCAAATGTTGCTCTATATGGAGAGTTTATATGTTACAATCACTAGATATGCTTACTCGATTCTTTATTATTTCCTTTGTTGATGGTTAGTCTTTACAATGTCTTTATCCTTGTATGTAGGACTTCTACTTAAGTACCTGGTCAGACAGTTGGTATAGCTATAGGTTTCTTAATCAATAATTTGACATTGTTAGGCTAATATGCCTCTTATGCACATTGAGGCAACATAAAAGATGTAATTTTATTTAGTTAGAGCTAAAAAACTCAATGCATTCAATTGCCCAAGATGGGCTTTTCTATTGCATGGTCTAATGGGTGCAAGTCTCTTTCTATTTTTTGTAATGAGAATGTGAGTGTTTACTTTGAGGGCAAATAGCTTTTGCAATAATGGTGAAAAGTTAGGTTTTCTATTCCGTCCCCCTTTTGGCCTCTAGCTAATTATTTGAGGGCGGCACTGGGGAATAGTAGTTTTTCTTCCCTATCATGTAATGTAGCAACATCCCTTTGTCATGAAATCCCTTTTTAAAACCAAAGCCTGTATATGCTCTCAAATTTCTAGTTTCCATGCTTGTGCTCGGGCAGCATTGTTCTCAAGGATACATGTTTACCTATGAAGCACGAATATTTAAATTAGGTGCTGCACTCGTATCGGATACGTCCGGATACGTATCGGATACGTCACGTGGAGTATCCTGATTTTTTTATTTTTAATTTTGCATTGTATACAGCTAGGATACGGTTGGGATACAGGAAGGATACGGTAGGGGTCAAAATGTAATATTTCAAACTTTGTTCGAGAATATAATTGATTTGATAAAATTTAATTATAGGTCAAACTGTAAATAATTAAAATATAACTTAATATATAATATATATTCTGTTAATTTATGGAATGAATGGTATTTTTCATGCTATATAATTGTTATTTATATAATGTTTGGTAGCATATAAATGCTATCTTCAAAAATATTTTAAATAAAATATATTTTTTATTTTATTTTTTTGCCGTATTTTCTCCGTATCCATATCTTCATTTTTTTAAAATTACATATCCCGTATCGGTACCCGTATCCGTATCCACTCTTGTATCTGTATCTGTGCTTCATAGATGTTTACTTTCAAATGCTCAGGAAAATAAATTAGACTAATTATATTTCCATGTTACATTCAGTATTTACTTACCTTTTCATAAGCTTTAGGTTAGATTCTTACAAAATGAAAGAAACTAAAATATCTTGTCTCCCACTTCGCTCTTCTATGCTGGGAACTTCTTGCATGGTTTTGTTGAATCTTGCATCAGACCTTTCCCCATCTGCTTGTGTTGGTGCTGTTGCAAAAGTAGTTGACGCGAGGAGGCCCCTACGCAACAGAACCAGTCAACAGGATGATGCACTTGAACATTTTCCAGCAATGCTAGAAACAACAGCAGCCGTGCATCCTGGTGGTAGTGGTGGTGCTATAGTCAATTCAGATGGTCATATGATTGGGCTTGTCACAAGGTATAGTAAATGAATCTGTGCATATTTAAATAATTTTCGTATTCTCCGGAAGATGATTTAAATATGCGAATGCATGGCTACCATTGTGAGTGATAATCTCCCTTGAGAAGCTTCCATGTTATTTTCTTCTCTTTTATTCTTTCCTTCTCTTTTATTCTTTCCTTAATTTTTTTTTTCTTTTTTGCTGGCTCTGATTTGGGTTAGTAGTGGTTGGTGATACTTATGATGAAAATGTTCAAGCTTATAGGGAGGCTTGACCCTTGCCTAACATTAACATATATGGGATAGCATCTTCAAGAAGTTATATAGTTCACTCACTCAATCACAACTCAATGTGCTAATTCTGAGGTGCGGAACAAAGGCCATTTTAATAATATCAACCGCCCTCCCCCTCCCCCACCAAAAAAAAAAAAAAAAGGATAAAGAGAGGAAAACGAAGAGAAGGAAAGTGGGGATAGAGTTTGGAGTTTTCATTTTCAATTGATATCCAAATTCCTTCACATCCATTGCAGAATAATTTAATAAATAGGCTTTCACTGTTAGCAGAAATAAGAGGGAAAAGGACTGTCATATGCTTAGAGATTGAGAGTATTTTTTTTTTTTTTTTTTGAATTATGCATTCTCACCTACACTCTAAAGGAAATTGGAAATTGAAATTAACAGAAACGTAAGTTGAAGCAATCAAACCTTTTGAGTTAATCTTAGATATACATCATTTTGAGGCTCGGATAGTGTGACTGGATTGTTGTTGTCCACACTTAATTGGTGAACTATTTCGCTGAGCTGGATTTGAACCAACATAAGATCTCAAATCTCAAGTTTGTTTATGAAAAGTGGATCTATACAATTTTTTTGCTTTTCTTTTTAATTGAGATTGCTTTACTACTGCAAATAAAAAAGATTTAAGCATAATTTGGCACAGGGGAATGGAATGGAATAATCATTCTCACACTCCCATTCGCTCAATTCTCTCAGCCAAAGCAGTATTTTTAATAAGAATAAAGTAGCATTTTAAATCAGTATATCAAACAAGATAATAGAATAGAAGTGTGGGAATGGCCCTTTTATTCGATTCAGCCTCTCAACTCAATAGGGATAATCATAAGAGTTAATAGACATTACCACTGGAGCACAACCATTGTAGGGGCTAGCGGACAAAAAGAAAAACAGAAATTTATACCTATATAGGGTTGATAAATTCAAATCAAGTTGTCTGATGCTATGGCAACCCTTAGATCACTTTCAATCTCAAACAAATGGATGGTTTGGATGATCGGTTGAGCCCTCTTAATCTCAAACCTATGATGGAACCCAAGCAATGGTTTGGATGGAGTCAAGTAGACAAGGTAGATATTGATGAGTCAACGTCAATCAGCATCTCAACAGTCGGGCATAGTAGGCATCAGGTATTTCTATAGTCAAAGCACATGGATTCAACGAGACTATTGATGAATAAAGAACGTTCAATAACTTGGAGGGTAATTGGGAACATGCTAGGGCCTTCTACGAGGGAGAAGGTGGACTAGGATATCTTGTTAGATCAAATTGGGCAATAAAGAAAGACCAGACTCAAGTGAAGCTTCAAGTTATGCCTAAACGAAGGGAGAAAAAGCAGAAAAAGAGCCAAGGTGCAGATGACGATGCACAAAATGACAGCCAATCTTCGTGTTACTCATGAAAACCAAGTTGTGTAATATTTGAATAGCATTTTCTTAGTCACAACGCGTTGGTGTTGGAGTAGATAACAAGCCAATGCAACCAGACAAGTTCAGCAGTAGTGGTGGCTATAGCACGATACTTGGATTTAGCAGATGATCAAGCAATAATTGTTTGCTTTTTGCTTTTATAGGAGATAAGAAAATCTTCAAGAAAAACACAAAAGCCAGTAATAGACTTGCAATCTATGGAGTCAGCAACCCAATTAGTATCAGAATAAACACTGAGCATTAAAGACGATGTAGACGGGAACTATAGCCTCTCCTTAAGATAACGAAGAATGCGAAGAACTGCATAATAAACAGTGATAGGCAAAGCAACAACCTAAATAAACCTGAACTGCAAACAAAATGTTTGGTCAAGTCACAGTGAGATAAACTAGGCTACCAACAATAGCGCAATACCAATGTATATCAGGTAAGACAACCATTAGAGGAAGAATAACAAGCATTGGATTAACCACTGTTCTAGAATCAGATAACTTAGAGTGCACCATTAGATATGTGCTTGGATTTTGAGAGAAGGTACCCCTTAGGACAAGAGGCAACTTCAATGCCTAAAAAGTAATAAAGAGAACCTAGATTTTTTATCTCAAAATGATCTTGTAGTTGAGATTTTAATATTGCAATGCCGACTGTCATCATCAGTGATAATCTTATCGTTAACGTAGAGGACAATGACAATGATGCTAGGGGAAGTAGAGTGTAGAAATAATGGAATGCTTATTTTATTGGATTGGAAACCCATACCACATATAACAGAAGGAAACTTGGCATACCATGACTGAGGCACCTGTTTGAGACCATGAAGTGCCTTACGAAGCTTATACACTTGACCAAAAGAATGGGGCAACTCATGTGGAGGTTGCATAAAGGCTTACTCAAATCCATTGAGAAGTACATTTTTAACATCCATATAAGAGATATCTCATTATTGAGTGGCAGCTACAACAATCAGAACACAAATAGTGGTCATCTTAGCAACTGAGCAAACATCTCTTCACAGCCAAACCCGTGTTCCTGAGCAAAGTTTTTTTGCAACAAGGCGACCTTTGTACCATTCCACATATCCATAAGATTCGTTCTTAATCTTGTATACTCATTTACATCCAACAACATGTTTACTAGCAAGTAAGGGAACCAAATCCTAAGTGCCTTTTTTGTAGTGCATATAATTCCTCAACTATGGCCCATTGCCAAAGAGAATTGAGAATAACTTTCTTGTAGAAAAAGAGCTCAGAATGAGAATGAATAGAAGGAGAGATCAAAAATTAGTAGGGTAACATGAAGAAGTGGAACCAAAGTGATTAGGACATTAGTGAACACATAAGGGATAGCAAGAAGTAGGACCCACATGCCCATCTTCCGATTGAGACTGGTGCAAAAGTGGAAGATGATGAAGCAAAAACGTGCTGCAGACCTGCGAGAATAAGCATATAAAATGGGGGGACAAGCAGTATGCAATGGAGAAACATCAAAAACAAGCATATCTTCCACACAAGCATTAGATGGAACACAAGAGGGAAAATGATCAATATAAATAAGATCTGACTTATGTACAGTGGATATGCTAGCAATTATGAAACAATATGAAAGATGCTCCAGAAAAACAATATGATGAGAGAGATAAAATTTGTGAGTAATAGGATCATAACAACTGGAACTCTTCTGACCCTTGCTATAATTGATGAAACCTCACTGTGTAGAACGAGGAGAAAGTTTGGGTAGGTTAGGCATGAGGTAATAAAACAAATAAAGCACGTTCAAATATTTGAAGGAAGGAAGAATTAGTAGGTGTACCACTAAGCTTCTCAAAAGGAGAGATCTTAGAAGTAAGAGCTGTAGGAATGCAATTAATCAAATACATAACAGTGAGAATAGTTTCACCCAAAGGGGCTAGGGACATCAGCAGAAAGCAAAAGTGAAAGTGCAATTTCCATGATATGTTTGCGTTTGTGTTTGGCGATGCCATTCTGTTCAAGAGTATCAGTGCAAGAGAATTGGTGAAGAGTATCATTAGATTTGAGGACATCATGAAATGTACTTAATGTATATTCATCCCCAAAATTATGATGAGAGCATTTAATAGTCGAGGAATACTATGTGCGAATCATAGCCCAAAAGGTAAAAAAATATGAAACAGAGTTCAGAATGATGCTTCATTAAAAACACCGAATAATATCTACCATCTAGCATAATCATCAACAATTGAAACATATGCAATCCCGCCTTGTGTTGCAATAGGAGGTGATTTCATGCGTCCACTACTAAAAGAGACATAGTGGAAGTAGTACTCTTATTTAAAGGCAAAAATTGCTAATTTGCATCCACTAATACTTGAAATATCATGATAACCAGCAGAAATATGACCAAGTTTAGAATGCCATAAATAAAACTAGAGGATTTAGGACTCAGACGAAAAGAAGATAACTTGGAGGTGGACAAATCAAAGGGGGTGGTGGTAGAAATAGCAGGAACATGCATCATCTTCAAAACATACAACCCCTTGCCTCTGTCTGTTCCAATCAGCTTTTGGAATCGTGAATTTTGCACCGTATAGCCAGAAGAATAGAAAATGACTAAATATCCAAAATTAAACAACTGAATAATCGAATAAAATTCAAAATAAGTTGAGGGATATAATAAACATAGTAAATTAAGGGATATGAGAAGCATTAGGAGTTAAACTAGAGGAGACAATAAATTTAATATGGACCAAAGACATTTGATTTCCATTGCTAGCATGAGCAGATATAGAGGGAGGGGATAAAATGGAAGCAAATACAGAGGAATTACTGGTCATACGATGAGTAGCTCTCTAGTCAAATATTCAAGTGTCATAAGATATACTTGAAGGTCCTGATATAAATGACCCTGCTAAAGAGGATATAAATAAGGCAATAAGGCTGACGGAATTAGAGAAGTTAGATTTTTTTTAGTTGCATGGGGTGAATTGGATACGATTGCATTGGTGTGTATTGGACTAAAATTTGTTTCTTTCATTGGATGGGCACAGTTGGTATTGAGCTATTTTTTTTTTGGTTTCTTGGGTAGGCACAATTGATGTTGGGTTAAAATTTTATCCTTTTCTTGGGTGGATACAATTGAGCACTGAAGACAACATAGTATATATATATTTTTTCAGGGTGGGCATGTGCTGGCCCTGGCACTATCTAGTGGGTTGCCGGTTGTTGTAGTGAAAAATTCACTTTAGCCCCTGATGTACTTAAATCAATGGCCTTGATTTAATTAAGACTTATAAATTCAATCAAACAAAATTTATGAGTTCGGTCAAACTTGTCTTTATAAAATCAAGGCCAGCGATTTAAACACATCAGGGATTGCAGTGCAAAAACTACTGCAGCAATCAGCAACCCTTACCTATCTCTGCCCATGGCTACGCTGGTTTATTATGCTGTCCTTATCCATTAAATGTTTCTGTTGGGAAATATGAAATTGCACAGCCTACATTGTTTTTGTGGATTCATTATAGTTTTATATAAAAATTGGTCAGCACTCCTGTTTGCTATCATTGAGTTCAAATGGTCCTTTTAATAGATGAAACCCTTCATGGCTGTGAATTGAGATTCCTATTTAATGAAATATATTGTTGATACAGTAATGCGAGGCATGGTGGAGGGACAACAATACCACATCTGAACTTCAGCATTCCTTGTGCAGCTCTGGAGCCCATCTTTAAGTTTTCAAAAGGTTCATTTGGACACGATAGAGAATTAATTGATATTGTTTTGTTCACTAGAAAATTTCCTGGCTTGTTTTTTTTTTTTTTTAACTGTAGATAATTCTGAAAATTAATTTGAAATTTGCAGAGAAGCATAGAGCAGATGATTTCACTGTACAATTTTTTTTTTTTTGGGAACAAGATTCACCATACAAATTCAATCACTTTATTTCCTTTTGGTTTCTGCTGTCACAGTTTATTGAATGTGTCTTCTGTAAGTGGTTATAACGGCCAAGTCTGATGATCACTTTTATTCTTAACAGGCATCCAGGATCTCTCCCTCTTAGATGATCTCGACAAACCTAATGAACACCTTTCTTCTGTATGGGCATTGATGCCACCATTATCACCCAAGCCAGGCCCGTCATTACCCAACCTGCAACACCCATTGCCAGTAGATATCAACAAAGATGGAAAGGGTTCTCGATTTGCAAAATTTATGGCAGAAAGGCAGGACTTTTTCAGGAAATCAAATCAACTTGAAAAGATGGAAAGGCTTTCTATGGTGTTTATTCCCAGTAAGTTGTGACCATCAAGCAATTTCAGTGCATGCAAATGAGAACCAACTTGAACCATGTAAAAGAATTAATGGCCCAAGGCATGTTGTACTTGGAATTGAGATTTGTAGCTTTATCACAATTGTTATGTAGTTGAGACAATCATTTATATTCAAGTCCACTCATGTACAGGACATAATTTCATTAGCGTGCATCTTATGGTTTTCTGACATGTAATTAAACCAGTATGTTCAATTTCTTGTGAAGTCTTAATTCAGTAATCCAGAATGCTGAGATTGGAAAAGAATGGCGCTATTACTGAAAATTCTGACCTCCAAAACTTCTGTTGTTCCTTGGGCATATTTCAAATCTCTCTCTTGTCAATTGGGTCAATCAAGGTCATCCATTTACTCCCCGTGTCTTTTGTTCTACTGATCCAATGTAGTCTTGGTTTTTCACTCTTTTAAGTTACGCAGCCTTTGGCTTCAACACATGGTTGGGCCAGAACATGGGACCCATGAATTAGTAGTTCAGAGGGTTGGAGGATGAAGAGGTTGATATAGCAGATAGACAACTAAAGACTGATTTGAAATAGCTTCCTTTGAGAGCGTACACGAAATTTCTGGTATATCACTCGTCCCTCTCCTTTTCTCTCTGATTTTTTATTTTTTATTTTTATACATATTCTCATATTTTTGTTTTCCTGAGTTAAAATACTTAGGTTCTATATTTTCACTTTGAATAGGAAGGAAAGATGTTCTGAAAACAACTTTCTCCCTTGTCACTTTGGCCTATATATGTTTGAGAAATTTTTACTACCTAATTAGCTGTTAGTAGTGCAAATGAATAAATTTTATGCTAAAACTGACCTATATCCTTAAAAGAACCAAATAAGTTTTAAGTTGTACTGATTTTATCCAAAGATGTAGAAATCTCTTCTATAAAATTTATGTTGAACATTTTGCTGTGAGAGGAAGGATTCTTACTTTGGATAATTTAAAGCGTAGAGGATATTCTTTGGTTAATCGTTGTTCCTTGT
>JAVXUM010000030.1:4632776-4644361 GCA_035590655.1 Pouteria glomerata
AGACACTCAACCCTTAACTAGTCTATCATCCCCAGATCAGACACCAGTCATCCTAGGGCGACCATTCCTAGCTACCTCAAATGCCCTCATTAATTGCAGGAATGGATCAATGAAAATGTCCTTTGGTAACATTGAGTTTGAAACTAATATCTTCCACGTTACCAAACAACCAAATGAGATGTCTGATATATGTGAAGTAAATATGGTGGAGGACATAGTTCAAGACTACGTCGACCGGGAGTTCATAGAAGACCCTTTGGAAAATGCAATCTGCTACAGCGAAGAGAGCTTTAGCTCCACAACTTCCAATACAGACATAGACATGATGTTCAAATGGTTAGAAGTCTGCCCGTTGATGCCTGTTGGTAGTTGGGTCCCACTCTTTGAGGAGTTGGGACCACTTTTAAATAAAGCCGAACCTTCTGACTCAAAAGCTCCAAACCCTAATAGAAAGCCTTTGCCCCAAAACCTTAAATATGCTTTTCTAGGCGAAAGAGAGACCTATCCTGTAGTTATTTCTTCAGAATTGACCACCACACAAGAAAGCATGTTGATTAAATTACTCAAAAATCATAAGAGAGCTTTAGGGTGGTCAGTAGCCGATTTGACAGGTATAAGCCCTCTCCTCTGCACACATCGGATATACCTAGAAGAGGATGCCAAACCAGTCCGTCAAATGCAAAGAAGGCTCAATCCTAATATGAAAGAAGTGGTAAGAGCTGAAGTGCTAAAACTACTTGATGTAGGCATCATATATCCAATCTTTGATTCTAAATGGGTAAGTCCTACACAAGTAGTACCCAAAAAGTCTGGTGTGATAGTGGTCAGAAATAAGAATAATGAGTTGGTTCCAACTCGAATTCAAACTGGTTGGCGAGTCTGCATTGACTACAAAAAACTTAATGCAGTTACTAGGAAGGATCATTTTCCCCTTCCTTTCCTAAATCAAGTTCTAGAAAGAGTAGCAGGCCATGCTTATTATTGCTTTCTAGATGGCTATTCGGGCTATAATCAAATAGAGGTTGCCTTAAAGGACCAATCTAAAACGACCTTCACTTGTCCCTTCGGCACCTTTGCTTACAAGAGAATGCCATTTGGCCTATGCAATGCCCCTGCTACTTTTCAACGCTGCATGATCAGCATCTTCAGCGACATTGTAGAAGAAATCGTCAAGGTATTTATGGATGACTTCTCAGTTTATGGCGATTCTTTTGAGCAGTGTCTAAAACATCTTGATCTAGTACTAACCCGATGTGAAGAAAAGAACCTGGTCCTGAATTGGGAGAAGTGTCACTTCATGGTGACACAGGGCATTGTATTAGGGCACATCGTTTCTAAAGATGGTATCCAAGTGGATAAAGCAAAAGTGGAACTATTCCAAAAGCTTCCTACCCCAAACTCAGTAAAGGATATAAGGTCATTCTTGGGACATGCCGATTTTTATCGACGGTTCATTCAATCTTTTAGTGCAATTTCAAAGCCCTTGTGTTAGCTATTGACACAGGACACGCAATTCGAATGGACCCCCCAGTGCCAAAAGGCCTTTGACACACTTAAGAGTTGTCTCACCACAGCCCTTATTCTTCAATCCCCAGATTGGTCACTACCCTTTGAACTTATGTGCGATGCTAGTGACCACGGCATTGGAGCTGTGTTAGGGTAGAGAAAAGATAAGAAGGCGCATGTCATTTATTATGCAAGTAAGACTCTTAATGACGCGCAGAAAAATTACACGACAACTGAAAAGGAATTACTTGCAGTTGTCTTTGCTCTTGAGAAGTTTTGCTCCTATCTCATTGGTTTGACAGTGATAGTGTTTACTGATCATTCCGTCCTTAAGTACCTGTTGACCAAACAAGAGGCCAAACCACGATTAATTCGTTAGATATTATTACTACAAGAGTTTGACCTTGAAATTCATGATAAAAAGGGAGTCGAAAACGTCGTGGCTGATCATCTTTCACGTCTGCCAATTGAAGCTATCCCTTCAGATAGAACTCAAATTAATGATAGTTTTCCAGACGAACAATTATTTCAAGTGGAGGCAATAACAGCAGCCAGTTCACCCTGGTATGCTGATATTGCAAATTACTTAGTAACTGGGCAAATCCCAAAAGAATGGCACCCTAGGGACAAGAAGAAATTCTTACGTAATGTAAGAGTTTTCTTTTGGGATGATCTGTACGTATTTAAATACTGCCCAGATCAGATGATCAGACGATACATTCCGGAGTGGGAAGTCCCAGGCGTAATAGAGTTCTGTCACTCTCATGCTTGTGGTGGCCATTTCTCCACCAATAAGACATCTGCCAAGATATTGTAGTGTGGATTTTATTGGCCGACTCTATTCAAAGACGTTCACCAATTTTGCACCACTTGTGACCGTTGTCAAGGACTAAGAAGGTTAACAAGAAGAAACATGATGCCTCTCTCTCCTATCCTAGTTTTAGAAGTCTTTGACTGCTGGGGTATTGACTTCATAGGGCCATTCCCTATATTATTTGGATATAAATACATTTTAGTAGGGGTGGACTATGTGTCGAAGTGGGTTGAGGCTATTACCACAAAAACCAATGATCACAAAATCGTGATGAAATTCCTGCACGAAAACATCTTCTCCCATTTTGGAATGCCTCGAGCAATTATTAGTGACGGGGGAAAACACTTCTGCAATCGACCAGCTGGCACATTACTGCTCAAATATGGGGTAGTACATAAAGTGAGTACATCTTATCACCCCCAGACAAGTGGCTAAGTGGAGCTCACGAATCGAGAGATCAAGCAAATCCTTGAGAAAATGATTAATCATAATCGCAAGGATTCTGCAATTGGTGGATTCCTTATGGGCTTATCGCACTGCTTACAAAACAACTTTGGGAATGTCACCATATCGACTTGTCTATGGCAAGCCATGTCACCTGCCTGTTGAATTAGAACACAAGGCCTATTGGGCCATTAAACAATTCAACATTAACATCGATGAGGCAGGATTACACCGCAAGCTACAGATTGCAGAGATGGAAGAGCTAAAGAATGATGCCTACGAGAATGCTAAGATCTCTAAGGAAAAGATAAAGCAAGTACATGACCAACATATTGCACGTCGATCCTTCCATGTACGTCAGAAGGTACTGCTTTATCGTTCATGACTTCACCTTTTTCCGGGCAAATTACAATCAAAATGGTCGGGACCCTTCATTGTTACACATGTTTCGGACCATGGAGCTATAAAGATTGAAAATCCCAAGAACCAGAATCGATTTAAGGTGAATGGACATCGACTCAAACCATACCTTGATCAATTTGTGGGATTGGTAGAATCGAAGAAGCTCTTGGATCCTCGCCCGTATGAGTGAACCCCCTTCAGGTACTTCCATCTGTTGTATAGTAGTAGTTTAGGATTTAGGAGAGTGAGGTTAGGAGTAGTCAACTAGGAGTTATAAAAAAAAAAAAAAAAAACGATTACCGTTCAGACGCTCGGGCTTACTGTCCGGACGGCCGAGAGCGAGGGATATCCTGATAAAAGGAACCGTCCGGTGGTGTCGAGCGTCCGGACGGTCGACTGGTTTTTTAACTTGTCTCGTGTCTTCATTTGGCCAGTTCTTCCCCAATCGTTTCATCTCTCTCTCTTCTCTCCACCTCCGAGCACTAGCTAAACTTCCTCCACCGCAGTCAAGCCCCAATTTGGAGCCACCCACCCTCGATTCATTCCGCCATGCACGTCTTCACTCACGTGGGTAAGTTTCTCCACCCAATTTTTGGTTTTGTTTAAGCCCTAGATTCATCTAATTCATGGCCACGGGTTGTTCAAATGGGATTCTTTCTTCTCAAATTCTTTTCTAAAACATGAATAGACGGAGGGTAGCCTATTTATGTTATCAATTTCTGAGTTCTTTCAAAACGCCCACATGCTCTTCACGATGGGTCCCTGTTCGTTGTACTTGCCCCAATTCGTGGGACCCCATGTGGAGTGAGATCTCATTTTTATTGACAATGAATGGGTGTTTTGACTAATGCATTTTGAAAAGTCTCAAATCTGTGGGTTTAGATTTTCCTTGCTCAATTTCTCCATACTGGTCCTATTTCCCTCATGCCATGCCCCACATTGCTCTAATCTTTTCTGTATAATTTTTTTTTGCAATTCTAGTGGGGCCATCAATTCTTGGGTGGACATAGGTTGATTTATTTTTTGTTCTTAGAATAGTTTTTTATTACATTTGTTAGATAAATGGCACTGAAAAAACAACGTGCAAATCGTCAAATCCCAGCTAGTTCATTTGATAACCATAGATTTTGGCGCATGGAGGCGGAAGACAAATTTGATGAATTCTGGACCCACCGTTCCATTATGGTTGATCGATTTTGGAGGATTGAGTTATTCCAGGATGAAGGGCTCCAGTTATTCCAGAATTTCAATGGGCGCCAATGGATGGATCTTGCTCATTTCCGTGCTCACTGCGTGCTGGAGGTAGTGCGGGAATTCTTCGCCAATATTCAGACTGATTCAATTAACCGCCAAAGGGGGCGAGAGAAGATCGTCAGCTATGTCCAGGGGGTTGACATTGAGCTGACACCGACAGACTTTGCTTCTGTATTCCAGTTGCCCTGGGTCCGGCATCCAGAGTTCACATACCCTGATATTGGTGGACCCCCACTTCATGTCATTGGGGCTGAGCTTCTAGTGAATAATGCCCCATGGGAGGATAATGTCCGGAGGCCCATCTCCATGCTTACTGAAAAATATTGGGCGCTTCATCTGTTCTCATGCACCAACATCCTCTCCCAGAATCGGACTTCCGAGTGTGTCCCAGCTCGAGCAAAGCTAATTCATGCTATTGGGACCGGCTTGTCCATTGACCTCCCATCTTTTTTGTGGCATCAAGTGGCCCACACCGCTGCGACTACCCATGGGTAGGCCTCTATTCTTTTTGGAGGTGCACTAACCGAGATCTTACGTCGGAATGGTATGGACATCCCGGCTGATCTCACGGTAGGCCCGAGCCTCTAGGACTTCACTCTTATCTCGTATGCCAAATCAAGAGGCACTATCTTTCGGATACGGAAGAAGAGAGGTGTTTCCCTCCGCCCAGAGCCCGACAGTGATGCCTCGGCTTCCCAACCAAAGGATGAGCCTGCACCTGAGCCGCCCACGGACATTTCAAATGCTGAGCTGGCTACACAGATGAATGCCTTGGCTGTACAGATGACCTCCATGTCTACCCAGATGACTACACTGACTGGTCAGATTACTCAGATGCAGTAGACCCAGCAGGTCCAAGGCCATCTACTGGAGACCATTTTGGATTACATGCGGGTTTCTCAGCAGCCTCCTTCCCAGCCATGACGTGTCGCTCTCCTTGACTTAGTTTTGTTTTTGGGTCTTTTGCGAGTTTAGGAGCGTTTCACTAGTGTTCATTTTGTTATCCTAAAACTCGTCTTTGTAATTGACTGTTCTATTGACTTAATCTAGTTATATTTCTTAGTGTCTTGTATGTTGATTTGGTTTATTTTGTGTTTTCTGTTATTTTCGGTTATTTAATCTTATGATGTGCTTCTATTATTTTATTAGGCATTCTTTATGTTGGCCAGGTTGTTTTCTTCTGATTTAAATGATGAACTTAAGGATGAAAACATTAACAAGTTAAGCAGAACTAAATGTAAATAGGTGTTCTTAGAAGATTGGTCCAGCTCTGAGTCGGAGTCTTGCCAATCTGAAGAGGACTATGATAATTGGCCTGATGACTCATTTGAGGAGGGTTTACCCAGTTCCACTTCGGTAACGCATCCTCTACTGTTCTTTTTGCTTCCTCATGAGTTAATGCATAACCCATGGCGGGATGAGATTGATCTGGAGACGTTAGTGCGTATGGAATGGACTGAGGTTAACATGACACTTCAATGGTTGGATGCACCTATCTATGCCACAAACACGGACTCTGACACTGCCTCTTGTGCTCCGTTTGATGATATGCCAACTCTTGAAGATGTGTATTTATGTGATTATGTTTCTGATGATGCTTGTGCTAACTCGTCTGATGAGCTTCCATGGTTTTATGAGCAATGTGATGATGAGTTTCTTAATAGCCAACATGAATGTTTTCTTTGTGAAGCTAGTTTAAGGTACGCTTCCTGCTTTCTTTCCTCTTTTACTTCTAACTAATATAGTTGTTTAGTTTTTGTTTTATTTTTGTTTGCAGTTAGTACTTTAGTGTAAGTTGGGGGGTAGTTTGTCCCTTCCCTATTTTTCTCACCCTTTGTTCCCACATGGCACACACATCGAGGATAATGTGTCTCTTTAGTTGGGGGGGATAGCTACTATAGGAAACTGCCTTGACAACTATCTTGAAAAAAAAAAAGTATTTTTGCTACCATACGGACGGTCGACCGTTTTTAAATTATCATTTATGCATTTTGAGTAATACATGAAGTTTAATGATGTAGGAATCATGAAGATAATAAATGACTTATTTTGAATATAGAAATAAGGAATGAAGATTGAAATCAAGTATAGACTTTTCTAGTGAACTAAAAACTCACATCTTAAAATTATTAAAATGAAGGTGTATTAAGGAGTTGAGTTCATGAAACTTAGTGAGGCAAGTACATTCCAGATAGAGGTGGAGACTTAAGAACCTTACTTTTTGTGAGTTTTTGAGCCTGTACTTTCATTGTTAGAGGGTTATATGCTTAAAAGATCTTCATATTTTATTTAATCTCACATTTTTGAATAGCTTCATTTTCTTACTTTGCTTTGGTATTGAATGCACAAGTAGTTACTGTTAAGTTATTTGAATGGATCATTACACTACAAGAAAAGTGAGTTACAGTAACAAGTTCTTTGTGACAACAGAAAATATTGTTATAAATATATGGTATTTAGTGACAACATTTTTTCGTTGTCACTGAAAACACATTTTAAGATTATTTTTATGACAAGTTATATAAATTGTCACTGAAAAATTAATATTTAGTGACAAAGTTATTTTATTGTCACTGAACATCGTCACTAAAAATTATAAAAATATTAGCGTCAAAAAATTTATTATTTTTATAGAATTAAAATTTTTCAATTGTGACAAATTTTATTTTTTTGTTACTGAAAATATTTAGTGACAAATTTTATTGTCGCTAGTAATATTTATATTTACTATTTTTCTTTTATATTTGCATATTTTTGAAAATAGGCAACAAAATTCTATTCATTGACTGTTCGGTAACATTGTCGCTTTTTTTATTTACGTTTATCTTTTTATATTTTGTGTTTTTTTTTGTTGTCATTTTTTTCTTAAAATGAAAACTTAAAATTCATTTGAAAATACAATTTTGTTTATAATTATTAATTTTCCATTTCTAAAAAATATTTAATTTCGTTAGTTTTTCAAAAATTAATTAAATTTATTAAAATATATTTGTTAATAATTTAATTTAATTAATATAATTAATTAAATAAATCAACTAAATTATTTATTAAAAACCACTTAATTCGATAAACATAAAATATATTAAATTTCATTTTAATAATATTATTTAATAAAAGTAATTGAATAAATTATAAAAATTATACCACTTAAGTGAGTAAATATAAAATAGCTTAATTACAATTTAATTATATTATTTATTAAAATAATTTAATAAAATATATTTTATATTAAATAAATAGTTAAGTTAGAATTATAAGATTAAATTAAATTATTTATTTTTAAATTATTTAACTTAATTTAATTATTTATTAAAATAATTGAATAAAATATATTTTATTCAAATTAAATTATAAATAATTTAATTTAGCTATGAAATTTATTTAAAATATTTTAATAATAATAATAATTAATTATTAAATTAAATTAAATTGGTTAATTTATCTTTATTAGTTATTAAAAATAACTTTGTAATATATATTTAATATAATATAACAATTAATGTAATTTAATTATTTATTATTACTTAATTAATTTATATAAATTAACTTAATTATTAAATTAAATTTATTACGATATGTATTTCCAACAATTTAATAATAATTAATTATCAAATTAAATTTATTATTATATTATTTTAAATTAAAATGATTTTGAAATTTAATTTAATTCATTATTTTATTTTTATTATTTATTGAAAATAATTTAATAATGTATATTTTGTATTGATTTATATAATTAATTTAATTATTCGAATTTAATTATAATGTTGATTAATATAATTTATTTTAGTAAAATATTTGAATAAAATAATTTGTTATCATATGACGCAACAAAAATGAATAAAGTTTTGAAATAGATAAAATATTTGCAATAGAAAAAAAATGGTGAAAATACCTTTTTTTCTGTTTAAGTTTTTATTTTTTAAAAAACAAAAAAGATAGAAAGATTTAACAAATTTGTTTTTGTTGTGAGTTTATAAAATTTTGAAAATATAAATAGAAAAATAAAAAACAAAATTGTAACACCTAAATTTATTTTTTTTTATTTCTGAAAAATTGAAAATGTAAAAAAAAAAAAAAAAAAAAAAAAAGGGATAGTCTGTTTACTCTTTTTTTTTGGGTCATAAATACTTTGTCAATTTTTACGCTTATTTATCTGTGTAACATCACATTAAAATAAATTATTTTATACAAATATTTTGTTAAACTAAAATCATTTTTAGTAGACAATATAATTAAAAATTTACAAATTTTTTAAAATAGGCAACAAAAATGTATTCATTAAATCTATTATTTTTTGTTTCCAAAAAAATAAAAATGTAAACTAGAAAAAAGAAAGTCTTTTTACTCTTTTCTTTTTTTTATAAACATTTTGTCAATTTTAACACTTTTTTCATTTGTGTTGCATCACATTAAAATAAATTATTTTATTCAAATCATTTGTTAAAATAAAATTGATTTTAATTAATAATATAATTAAAAATTTATTTAATCAAATTTATTTAATTAAAAAATAAATAATATAACTAAATTAATTTAAATAATTATTATTAATGTAATTTAAATTAAATTGAATAATTATTATTGAATTAAATAACTTATTAATATTTAACCTAGGGAGTGATGTTAGGCCCTCATTGTTTATACTTGTTAGCCTGAGACCAATTTCTTGTTCACATTATCATTGAAACCATGTTGAAGCCTTAGGAAAAAGTAGTAATACTTGAAAATTTTTGTTTTAGCCTTAAATATAACCTTTTTAGCCTTAAATATATATAGAGAGCCCACCTTGCATGGTATGGAATCTTTGTGCAAATCACATAATATGGCATGTAAATGAGGGGCAAGCAAAAAAAAAAAAAACTGGGACACAAGTTTCTATGAATACAACTTTTCAGTCCCTATATAAAATATATATATATATAATTTGTTGCTTCAATGATTGGTGTTCAATGGGAAAACGAAAAAAAGATTGGGGAGAATGATTTGCACAAAACTTCTTGAACCTGCCTTTGATTTTCCATCTTTTATTGTTCAACCAATACCCCCTAGCCAAGTTACAACCTAGAAAAAGACCTAATAGATCCTAGGTGAAAAATACTTGGAGGAGTTTTGATCCATCTTAGGTAATTGGTAGTGACACTTATGTATGCATTGATACATTCTTTTCATGGAGTTATATGACAGTATATATGATTTAATTCTTTCAATACTTGTTATTTTGGGTTCACTGCACTTAATTGTTTTTGCACTCCCGCATGAACCATTAGAGAGTAACCCGTTTGGAGTGAATTCTTTTGAAAGTGAACAACCTAGTGAGATTTGGAGTCAAAACCACAATCTTGGAATGCATTTGTTAACTCAGTTGAGTGAATGAAATGAATTGATACACCTAAATTGAGATGATTGAAAAGTTTGAGTTTAATGTTAATTGAGAGAATTTATGCCATGAATTTAAAATTCTATTACTTATTTCTTATTTACTTTAAGTCAGGAGTTATCGAAATGAAAACTACCATCCATTGAACTGAGTTATGAATTTAGTGGGTTTATTCACTGCAAACCTTCACGAGACTTCACTCATCCACTAGGGGGAACCTAGGAGTTTAAAAGGCTTGTTGCACATTGCTAAGTGTAACCGTGTTGCCAACGAAAAGAGAAATAGGTTAGATGTTCTCATTAGTTTTAAATAAAATCATTGCTAGGGACTAGCAATGCTCTAGTTGGGGAGTGTGATTACGCTTGAAAAGTGTAATTACAAACCTATTAAATTAGTGAGTTTATGTTTATTTTATTTATAAATTTGATGTTTTAATATTATTTTGAACTTATGTGATTTTTTTGTTCATTGCAGTGAAAATGAAGACATATTCTTGACGAAGTGATGAAGGAAACAATGAAAATTTAATAAAACATAGCGACGAGGCCATCGGAAGCTAGAACGGGAATGAATCACAGCTTGGAGAAGATATAGAAAAGATTCACCTGGAGGACCGTCCAGACGCTCAGATAGAGTTAGGGTAGAAGAGAAAAGGTATGCACCACTCTCAATCTCAGGCCTGTTTGTCGAACTCTCAAAGGATGACAAAAAAATTCATTCTCATGGTAGTTCTGTGGGACTAAAGTCGGAACCCAACTATAATTAGAATCATACTTCCACCTAAATATAGGGGTCTCAACAAGTAAACCATCATGTGTACTAGCCCCAATAGAAAACGATATATTAGAAGTGATCTCAGTGAGTTTGTGGTAGAACATGATGAAATTAAAATGATCGGCTCAACAGTTTGCTCCCTATAGCACTGAAGCTCTCAAACTAAGTATTAAGACTCTCCAAGGTCACCTACGTTGTCAGGGTGGGATGAGCTTTAAGCTCTATGGTGGTGTTGTTTGGCATGTCTTGTGGAATCTCAATAGATGAAACCTCATGCATGTTAGAGTCTAGTAGGAATAAGTTAAAGGACTCATTCTCTTCACTATTCCAACCATTGTTAGAACTGTTGCTCCACTCAAAGTTTGAGGTTTTTGAATTAGGATCTTCTCGTGCAAGTGATTTAGCAATTTTAGCTTCAGTGAGTGGTCGAACATAAGGATATACAGCAGGCTCCAACAATGTGTCATCTAATGTAGAGTCAATATGTGTGTTAGTCTCATGTGCACTAAAATCAACTTTTAAGTTAATTTCTTCTCTATGCTGAGTTTGCTCGTACAGTGACTTAAGAAAATCTCATGCTAACTCTAGAGTAAAGTTAAAGAACTTACCTCTGGAAAACTCGTCAAGAGTTTGGTGCATCTCCACAAGTAAATCATCATAGAAATTTATAATGATTTGTCATAACTCAAGATTAAAATCTGTGTAAGAGTTTAATATATTTTTAAATCTTGCCCAGCATTGATAAATTTCTTCACCATAATTTTGAAAAAAAATTTCAATTTGAAATTGTAGTTTTGAAAATTAGGGAGAAACGTTGCAATAAATTTATTATGTAATTCTTTTCAAGTATTAATGGAGCAAGTAACGTCACAACACTAATCATCGACCATTCCATTTAATGATAACTGGAGAAAATTATACTTAAAATTGTCATCAATGTAGCCATTTATGCAATAGAAACAAACTGACTTAAATTTTTCTAAATAAACTCTAGGGTCCTCGTGTTCAAGT